>JAFBJT010109514.1:121231-135518 GCA_016785325.1 Chascanopsetta lugubris
TAAATTCATTAAAAAAGACAAGTTAATTTATTTAAAAATCTTTAATTGTTGACCAGCTGCTTCAGTGATGTACTTGTATTGTGTACATACATATATGTGTATGTATGTATGTGTGTATATATATGTATGCATATGCATATACGTATGTATATACATATGTATGTGTATATATGTATGTGTGTATATATATATCTCTTTGGATATTTATTGAATATTTTCTGACTTCTGTTTCCTTTCATCAGGTGTCATGGAGGAAACGCAACCTTCTTCACCAGGTGAGCTAAGCACCACCCTCTGTTGACACATTTACACAACAACTTATATTTATCTTTAATTAATCGTCAAGTATTACATTTTTTAATTGGAGATCCTTAATTATACACTATTGTTCTTCAACATTCAGTTTGTTACATGTTATGTTACAAACGATTGACTAAGTAAAGCTAAAAGAGAAATTTACATTAATTCTTTACAAAAGACAAGTTAATTTATTTAAAAATCTTTAATTGTTGACCAGCTGCTTCAGTGATGTACTTGTATTGTGTACATACATATATGTGTATGTATGTATGTGTGTATATATATGTATGCATATGCATATACGTATGTATATACATATGTATGTGTATATATGTATGTGTGTATATATATATCTCTTTGGATATTTATTGAATATTTTCTGACTTCTGTTTCCTTTCATCAGGTGTCATGGAGGAAACGCAACCTTCTAAACCAGGTGAGCTAAGCACCACCCTCTGACACATTTACACAACAACTTATATTTATCTTTAATTGTTTTACATTAACTTTACTTCTGCTTTCTTTCAACAGGTTTCATGGAGGAAACACAAGCTGAGCTCCAGCAGACTCCTCCTACCGACTCCTCCCACATCAGGTGAGTGAAACTACACTTTAATGACTGATATAGGTCTCATTCTTACTTAATAGGTTAAACGCAACACAGAGTAGTCACCCTAGCTCCCACCAACAACACATAGTCACAAAACACAACATGCCGGGAGGGGGGATTGAACCTGTAACCTTCAGGTTACAGAGGTAGCGGCCCAACCCCCCAAGCCACAGGGAGGTTGGATTGGATTATTCTTCGAAACTTCTATTTGTCTCTTGATGTCCGTGAGGAGTCCTGCCCTCCCCCCTCCTCCCCTGGGGGGGAGGGCCCCTCCACCTCCTGAGGGCACTGACCCCCCCCTACTCACTTCATGATGTGAAGTCTGCGTCACATCATGAAGTGTAAGTACTTGTACTTCTTGAGATGAAGAATTACACCTCAAGAAGTACAAGCAACTAAGTCTACTTCATGTCATGAAGTATAAGTACTTGTACAACTTACTTACACTTCAAGAAGTATAAGTAAGTATTCTCGATCTCATCAAGTATAAGCAACTAAGTATACTTCATGTCATGAAGTACACTTACTAAACAAAGTGTAATAAAGGAAGAGTTGACTCACCCCACACTGAAGTACTGTCTCATTTCCTGTCTGCGGGACCTCATGATGGCCTTGTACTCGCCGATGCGCAGCTTCTTGCCGTCCACCAGGCAGGTGCGCTTGGGCCGCGGCTTGTACTTGTAGTCGGGGTATTTCTCCAGATGCTGCTTGCTGAGGCGCGCCTGCTCCTCGTAGTACGGCTGCTTCTCCAGGTTGGTCATGGCTTTCCAGCGAGAGCCTGCACAGAGAGAGAGAGAGAGTGTTAACAATCACATGGATCTACTTCAGAGGGTCTCAGAGGAGCTTCACACAAGTGGAAACACACACACACGCTACTGGCAAACGCTGTAAGACCAATAACAGCAAAGTGTTGAAAGAGAGTTGTGATCATTTTACAGGAGCGCGGTGATAAAAATCAGTTTGGAGGAGGCAATTTAATTTAAGTACGTACGTCGGCGTGGAAATCAATTACAGTGTGTGGGAGGAACAAATGTCTGTGTGACCCAACATCACATGTGCTTACTGTCTCTCTCTTACACACACACACACACACATGTACTGATAATGGTGGAAGTTTCACCCGTGCAAAGAGAAAGCATGTTCAGGGAGAGCGAGGTTAATGAGGAGAGCAGGGAGGACGACAGGTACTCATCTAAACTAATGAGGACTTCACTTAACCTGCTGCCGTCTCTCCACCATGTGTGTGTGTGTGTGAGAGCTCGTCTTCCCCTGTGTGTTTCATATCTGGGCTGAATTTGCACTTGACTACTGTATGTTTAATGGGTAAAAGCTGTCAGCACTTGGCTGTTCTCGCTCTGTTTTTTGTCTGTTCCGCGATCTGTTAGCAATCGTGAGAGAGGGGGAGAGCGGGCCCGGGGGTGTGGAGAAAGGGGGGGGGGGGGGGGGGGGGGGGGGGGGGGGGGGGGGGGGCGAGGAGAGGGAGAGGAGGCTTATTAAAACCAGATTTCCCTGTGTTATAAAACGCTTAGGAGCTCTTTAAAATGTCAGGGCCGATCCCGGCGGTCCGGGGGAAATGTCAGACGGCCTCGCGCTGCTTGTTTAATGCATAATGAATTATATCATCATTTGCCGGAGCCGCGCTCTCCCCAGCCGTTCATTAACAACAGCTCGCACAATGACGACGCCGCCGCTTGTAAGGAAATCACAGCCGGCCTGTATTTATGTGTGTGTGTGCTCGAGACAGTGGGAATCACAACTCACAGCGGTGACACGGGTGAGGCAAAGGCTAACTGTGTGTGTGTGTGTGTGTGTGCAGTACCTAGGATCTTGCTGATGTTGGAGTTGTGCATGTCGGGGAAGGCCTGCAGGATCTTCCTGCGCTCGTCCTTGGCCCAGACCATGAAGGCGTTCATCGGCCGCTTGATGTGCGGCTCGCTGCTGCCGCGACCTCGAGCCTCGCGGAATATCCGGGAGTCTGACACACTGGGGGAGCCTGAGGGGGGAGGAGACAGAGGGGAGGGGGTGTTACGTCACCAGAGGCAGACAAGGGTACAAATGGACACAACACAAATATTCAAACTCTGTGAGTGTTTCTATTTCTTTAATGCTGTCAAATAAAGACAATGTGTTCAAACTTTGAGACTTGTCATAATTACGTGTTACAGTCTGTTGCCTCTTTTAATTCAGGTGCAAATTCTTCTTAGCTCAAGAAAAGTTGTTAAAAGTCGTTTCAAAATAGTTTTTAAAGGAGGTTGACATTCAAATGTAAATGTTGTTGATGGTGATGCTCACTGTTATGGCTTATGGCACTGAGAGAACGTTAATTGAATTAAATTTAATATTAATTTCTATCTATTTTTACTGCTGTGTTTGAGGTCTTCTAACCTGTCTGAATTATATTCATATGTATTTCATGCTGCATGGGTGCTGTGCATTTTATGTATTTCCTTTGCACAGCACTTTGGACCTACAGTATGTGGTTGCTTTAAAGGTACAGTGTATAATATTATGGTCATTTTTGTCACTTCTAAAAATACTACAAAACAATTACATATTGACCTGTTCATGAATCTATAATCACTTTAATGTATTTTTTTCCATGAGCCCATTGATGTATATTTAGACGAGGAGCGGGTCCTCTCTACGGGGGCTGCCATGTTTTTAACCCAGAGAGGACACGCTAAACATTTAGTTTAAGGATTATTAATGAATTAATTTAGTTTGAATGACAACTGAGGTCTACCACAGGTTCTCCTCCAGGCTCAGAAGGGTAAAGGTGAAGTGAGGGTTTACAACTTCACCACGACATGTCACCAAATCTTTCACACTGCACCTTTAAAATACTTTCTAAATGAATCCGATTAAACTCTGTAAAGAGAATAAAGGACATTTTGTCACTAAACCTGTGTGTGTGTGTGTGTGTGCGTGCGCGTGCCTACCGTCAGAGTCTCCGCTCATGGTGAAGTCCAGCATGGCGTGGCTGAACTTGTCCTCCGCCTGCTGCTTCAGCTGTTGACTCAGACTCTCCAAGGCGGCCTTGTCCTAAACAACACACACAGTTGACAGAGCGGGTGAGTCAGTGACTGTGAGCTGTGTATGAATGAACCAGACCGTGGACCCGTAGCGCCGCCGCCGCCCCGCTTCCTGTTTCATCACCCAACAACACCGACCGAGGGGCCGATCTCAAACACATTATTCATTGCACTAAAGACTCGCTCACAAAAATCAACTCTGACGTGAAGCGAGGCAGCGCTCGAGCCTCATTCTGTGCTGCTGTGCCACAAGTCCGGCGATAGTTACTGATGGAGGCAAACAGACAGTTTGTTTTTAGCTTCATTTCCATGTCGATGTGTGGAAACGTTAATGTCAACATCAAATTGCTAGAGTGCTCTGCGCCTGCTCGCCCGGGCCCACATCTGTGTGTATGTTTGCATGTGCAAGAATGCTGATTACATTTAGTCTTGTTTGCATGTTTACAGACTGCTGTGTGCTCTATTATATATGACTGTGTGTGTGTGTGTGTGGCAACTCCTGGCAGCCACCTGTGAGAGCTGAGTGCGGCGGCGCTCTCTCTCTCTCTCTCTGAGGCCCCGGAGGGTCGACGCATTATTGAGCAGGGGAACGAGAGACTGCGGCGCGGACGAGTGCGAGGCCACGCCGCGCGGCCCCCTGGGTATTTATTACAACCAATAAAAGGCTGATTTACTGAGCATTTACATGCTTAATGCAAACAGCCGGCACACTCTGAGCCAGAACCTGGCTGCCGACGAACACACGCCCACTCACACACACACACACACACACACACACACACACACTCTGCAGAGCACCGGCATTTTACAGTTTAATTATACGATTAGCGGCAGCACCCAAAACACCATCGTCTTCTAAAACAACCTTCCAAAAAGTGTCCCGCTCCATTTACACATGACCCCGACGAGCGGGCTGACGAGGGGAGGGAGGGCGGCATGATAATGAAATGCATTTCCTGTGTTTTTAGAGTTTAATTGTTAGAGATAATTTCCCCCCTGAGATCAGAATAAATGTGACTAAAAAGAGTGGAGGGGAGGGGGAGATGAAAAGCCAGGGACCTACCGTGGAACACATTTCATTTGGCTGTTTTAAAAGCCATTTAAAAAGTATTTCATTTTGTTTTAATAATAATCAAACACTCCTGAGGTGGAACGACTTCTTATGTAAATGTTGTAGATGATCGGTCCAATCTGGTGTCGTGAATTTAGGAGCTTAAAATGTGTCTCACACTTTTTAGATTTTCAGATTAACGGTGATGTTACAAAGGGCTTTACACTGTGTGTGTTGTGTGTGTGTGTGTGTGTGTGTGTGTGTGTGTGTGTCGGGGACAAAGATGAACACGCAGACAGAGTGGATGACAGCCTAGTCTGACATTAAGCCCCGGTGCAGTACATGAGGAAAGTGGATTGAATGGCTGACACTGGAGCCAAGACACAAAGTAGCGACAAAGACTAATCCTCCGAGTGTGTCAGAGATGACACCCAGCTATCCCAGCTGCGCCAGACGCTCGCCGGCTTCACACTCGCACACCACGCACAAAGCCAAAGGGCCGGGGAAGCGGGAGTCGGCGAGAGCGTGTGAGGTTGGAGGAGACGGAGTCACGGTCGCTTCAAATACAGAAGAGGGAGCTCGGATGTGGGCGGATTTGAAATGGAAAATGTGGTAAACTTACATTTACATCATATGTTTCTTTTTTTATGAAAATGAAAATCTGCATTTCCCTAAAAAGTTGAAAATGTACTTCAGCATCAAATATATCAAAAATAATATGAAAAATGGAACTGCAAATGGACTAGAAATGGACAAAAACAATGGAGTTAAACTGCCTTGTGATTTTGACGCCTGCGGCTGAAATTAAACAGTTTAAAAACGTCAATAAAATGCGGTGGACATGTCAAATAAGCTGTAAAATATATTTGCAAAGTATTAAACTTTCTTGCAAAATGCTTGAAATAATGCGTTGGAGGAAAACTCTGAGACACACTGAAGCTACAGACGACCACAGTCTGCTCTGTGTGTTAACCTGCTCTGAACACTGGGTCTGACAGAGACATGTTGAACGGCAGCCGTACAGATGCTTCAAGCACACTGTTGCTCACCCTGTCTGTCTGTGTGCGTGTGTGTGTGTGTGTGTGTGTGTGTACATCCAGACTCCCAATGTGTTTAACAAATAACCACAATTTAGCCACGCTGCCGAGGAGCGGGTGCCGTCACTTTGCATTACTGTCTCCCCCGACGCTCCGCTCTGCCACACACACACACACACACACACACACACACACACCCCATAGTGCGCCTCACAGACACACTCATTACCTCTGTGGCGCCTCTGGTTTTACCTTGTTTAGCTTCAGAGCACATTTCAGAGCACAATGTACAGTGATGTGCCTCCTACATGCAGCAACAGCAACAGCAGCAACAGCAGCAGCAGCAGCAGCAGCAGCAGCCAGGGCGACGACACGGCACAACAAAGTGTCACACACCTACAATCAGACCACGCGGCCTCTGAACTCTTCAGAGAGTTCGCGGAGAGAATTTAGAAATGTAGACGTTCGAATTCATTCGCTATTTAGAGATTAAACGACGTGCAACTCGTATTTGTTTGCGCGAGGGGGCTTTTGTTTTTGCTGTGGCAGAAAAAACTCTCAGCTCACTTCACTTCAGCGTGTCTCTCCATCTCAGAGATGAAAAAAAAAGAGAAAAAAGAAAAGAAAACGGACGGCGTGACCTGAAGCCACCTACCTTGTCGGTGCGTCCGTTGTTGAGGCTGAGGTTGCTGACGGCGGCCACTTTGGCGTCCAGGACCTGCTGCTCGCGCTTCAGCTGCTCTTTCATCTGCCGGGCCTCGGCGAAGGCCTTGGTCACGGCCTCGTGGTCGTTCAGGTACGCAGTGGAGGACAGCGAGGACAACAAGTCTGCTGAGACACACGTACGCAGGACAAGTGGTTCATTAGCTGTTGGATTTTTTTATTTTTTATTTCAAGAAATGCTGATTCTGATTCACTCATCTACGTGTGTGTGTGTGTGTGTGTGTGTGTGTGTGTGTGTGTGTGTGTGTGTGTGTGTGTGTGTGTGTGTGTGTGTGTGTGTTCTGAAGGCCAGCAGGAGGTTTTCATCTGGAATAAATCTTCCCCTGAACCATAAGGTGAAGACATTACCATGCACTGACTGAGGGGTTTGGCAAGGGCAGGCTGTGTGCGTGTGTGTGTGTGTGTGTGGGTGTGTGTCTCTGACTAGCGCACACACTCACACACACACACTCTCTGACCACTTTCGCTCATCCAACTGGGCATATGAGTCACACTCTTGCCCATGGCCAGCCTTAGCACATGCTGCCCACCACCTCCATACCTGCCCTCAGCTGTACACACACACACACACACACACACACACACAATAATAAGAGGTGACCAGATGAGTCTTATTAAAGTTTTGCTAATTGCCCTGCCTCAGATCATCTGCCCCTCACATCTCCTCTTCACCTATGATTTGTATTATTTCCACAGTTTAGGCGCCGATGAGGCATCTGCTCCGCATCTGCACAGACACACACACACAGTGTGTGTGTGTGTGTGTGTGTGTGTGTGTGTGTGCGACGCTATCGCATCGCTCTATCAGCCGTGTTAGCTCTTAACAAAGAGCCGCGGCTGGCTTATGGGGCCTTTATCTGCGCTAATCCGCGCCGCTAATGCCATCTCAGGCCAGATTACCAGCTTCAGATTGGTAATGACAGAGCCATGAACTCTTTCAGAAGTCATAACCGGAAAATCTGGATGCGAGCTGGGGCCGAAAAAGGGAGGGGGGGAGGGGGGTGTGAGGGAGGAGAGAGGAGGGAGAGGAGTGAGGGCGATGGAATCGGGTGGCAGTCAATTTTAATCTGGTGTCAAAAGCGAGAGGGAGGGGGACGGAGAGATATTCTGCGCGCAGACTGACAGCAATGCAGACCATCCAGACAAGTGAATGTGACCCAGATAACACAGGAGAGGAGAGGGTCTCTCTCGCTCTCTCTCTCTCTCTCTCTCTCTGCACACACACGTTCAGCCTCTGAGCTGCAGCATCTCCACACACACAGGACGACCAACATGTTCACACTGGCTGAGACGTGACGGGATGAAGGCTCACGTCGAATGATCGTGACAGATGGAAGCTGTCGAGTTCAAAACTAAATGTATTTTCTTCACACTGAACCTTCTATTTCTCACTAATGATACAATTCAACTTCTACACATGAATGGATATAAAACTACAAATAACGCCGCATCTCTTATTCAATCATTAACTAAATTGAACAAGGACTCAATGTAACTTTACATAAAATATTATTATATTCCATTATATTATATTCCATTATATTATATTATGTAATATTACATTATATCATATTGTGTTATATATTATTTTAGATTATATTAATGCTACTGTTGATTGAGGCAGAACTAATTTGATCAATAATAATGGCAATAACATATAATATTTTATAAACTGAGGAATTTAATTGTCAATGTATTGAAAGCCAATTATGCAAAGTGACAAGTCATTAAACTTGTGTTCGAAGGAAAATAACAGTGAAGTACAAAATACAGTATTTGACGGAGAACAGCACGTGAGAACTTCGTTCGAGTATAAGAGCGAGACTTGTACTTGAGCCGTTCCTCCTTCACGTCTGTGACAGTTCATTTAATGATATTAATTGAAAGAAGGATAAAGAGTCATATGTTTGGTCTCAACCTGAGAAGAAAATACACTTCACTCCTGTCGACTGCTTTCCAATTTGCCCCCTCCTCGATCATAGAACGGGAGAACAGGATTCCCGAGACCACTATGAACCATAATAACAACTGCAGTGCTGCTGCCTCCGTGGCAACAGATGGGACCTATATATACAAGCTCCTACGACATGACTGGGGGACGTGCGGCACAACAACACACTGCTATCAGCTCACAAATAATTCCGCAGGGATCGCACACAAACTTTAAACACTGTAATCCATTTTCCCCAACAAAAAACATCTGGGACCGCAAATCCACTAATCTGATATTAAATCCGCCGATTTGTTGAAAAACAGTGAGATTAGCCAAGAAGTCAGAGAAAATGACTAACTGCCTATGCATAGGAGGAGGAGGTGGTGTGTGTGTGTGTGTGTGTGTGAGCCTTTGTGTGTGCCTGAGTGTGTGTGCTGTCATTGTGTCATTAATGCTGGGTGTTTGCGCTGTCCTGGCTCATGTAAGAGGCTTGTCTAATCTCATTGGTGATACCTCCTGTCTGTCATGTGCTCCTCTCTTTATTATTCCCCCTCGCTTCATCGCTTGGGAAAAAAAAGTGCTAATCCCCATCCCTCTCTCCCTCTCTCTCTCTCAGCTATGTCTCTCTGTCTCTTTCACTCACTAATAAACACGTAACAATGAAGCAGCCCTGAGGCAAAACAGCAACACGGAACAAAAACACAAACACACTAATTATAGCCCGTTACATATGTGTAATATTTGAACTATCAGTGTTGCGTGAAAAATGGATTAAGAAGACAAAATGATGTGATTCATTTATGTCATATTTCATGTGCGTGTGCATATGGCCGGGTATGATTATGGCACTGGCACCAGCCACAATGGAAGCACGGCGAGCAGAGGAGAGGAGAGCACTATTCCTGTATTCTACACTAAACAGCACAACTCCTATTATGTTCCTGCAAGACGGAGAAGCAGACACTTTTCATAAAAGAGTGTGTGAGCAGTTGAACGGCGTGTGGAGGAGAAGTGTGACGTTACATGTGCACAGTGTTTGTGTAAATACAGGAGATGTTGGATGGATGGAAAGATCTGCAAAATGGCTCCTACGGGAAACACACAACTACTTATAGAAATGATAACAATCATCATCATAACATGATATCAATCTGTACTCGATTTCATGTGTACTACAATAAAAACATGGCATCAACACTTGCTGTTATCTGTGAGCACAGCAGGAAACTGACTTGACAGAGGGTTTTGTTGATTAAGTCTGAAAATGTACAGGCCGATAAGAACCGTCTCTCCTCGTCAACTGTGTTCATGTGCACAAGCATCTCTTTGTTTAGCACTTACAGACACACAGCTGCCGGCCTGCCGTGTTCAATCATGTGACTTTGAAGTTTTGTGTCCATGACGATTGATAAAAGGGGATCAGAGCTCAATCTATGTGTTGATTACAATGTTAAAGTGAGTGTGTGTGTGTGTGTGTGTGTCTTCATTCCATTTACCTATTGAGCTGACTCTGGTCGGGGGTCCTCCGATGCTGGAGGGGGCGGCGCTGTGCTTCATGGAACCGGCGTGGCCCAGTTTAGCGGCGGCGGCAGCGGCAGCAGGGACCTGTGGGGAAGTTGGGGGGGAGTTGGGTGACTTGCTCTCGGATGCCTTAGGCTTGGCCGACAGGTTCAGTGGCTGTGCACCCTCACTGTCCTGCAAAAACCAAAACAGCACAGTTTCGCCTGCTGTGACCACCGTAGCAATTTGGAAGCCGGGGAGGCCGGAGGGAGGCCTGAGCCCCGCCCCTCCGCCGCCGTCCCCCAACCGAAACAAGCTCAAACTGATCAAAACGGGGGGGAAACCCATGCACAGTCAATTTGATGCAAGCTTGGTGGGACAGAGGACAAGGTGCATGCCACTGTCTCTGTCTCCAGGAGGACAAATAAACAGCACAATCAAATGAAAATAATATGCAAACATTTTTGTGCAAACAACACATTCACGTGCAGATCATGTGATCATCACAAAGTGGCTGCAGACTCATGCACATGCACAAATACACAAACCCCATGCAGAACTGCATTACACTGCTCTGACACACAAGCTACGGTCAAACACCACGAACTTCACACACAAGATGAGGAGGTGGACTTTTCTGTGCAGCTGAGACACTGAGGACATTGGGGATACTGAGACTTCTCACGGAATGAGACAGAAAACAAACAGGAGGACGCTCTGCCACCTCAACCAGCACTGACACTTCCTGCCCCAAACTAAACAACACACAAACACCCTGCCCTCCCAACTAGAGCTGCAGCTATCCATCATTTGTAGTCAGCAATGAGTCCATCAGCCCCCTTCCGCCATTCAATTCGATTAAATTGTTATTTAATTAGGCAAAAATAGTCCAAATGTTAAAAACATCTTGCCCTGTTCTCCAGAACCAAATGAAACAACAAGCGCAAAAAGTCTAAAATAAAAGGATATATATAAAGATATCCATACACGCCATCACTAGGAAGCTAAGTCAACGAGTGTGTACGTGCGCGCACCTGTTGAGTGTTTGTGAAGCAGCGCGTTACGTCAATTCCTTTATTACAACAAAACATAAATGAAAGTAATGCAATAACAAGTAGTTTTTCTTGGGCTAAAGTTAATGACCCAACAAGCGACAACATCCGCTCTGGGCGTCCATTACGCTAACATATTAGCATTAGCTTTTAGCATAATTACCTTGGGTCGTCTCTGCCCTCGGGAATGATGCAAACCGGGTGTTTCCGCTTTAAACGCTGCCTCATTGAAGTCGTGTTCGTGTGATAAACGAGCCCCGCACCACACTGGGCGCATTGCATTGTAATTTTAGACATTTTGAAGAGTCCCCCCAAACATTCGTTGCCTCGCTCCATGTTGTTTGTGGCGTGCCTGACGTCATGTGCGTCACAACAAAGCGTCCGTGCGAAACAAACGACAAAACCGTGCCCACCGGAAGCGAAATTAGGGAAACACAGTTTCGATTCAGGACAATTCATTATAAACAATTATTATAAAAGGTTTGAGTCGATTAATCGTTTCTGCCCAACTCCCAACAGATCATTTAAACTTCCTTTGTATTTTGGAATTGTAAATATTGAAGGTATGTTGTGTAAGATTTAGCATACATTATTTAAATTTAACATTACTTGATAAATGTTCTCATGAATTATAATCATGTGAGCATTGCTGTCTCTATGGGGGCCACCATGTTGCACCACCATGTTTTTACAGTTGCCCAGAATAGACAAATTAAACAGCCTTTGACTTTTAATGATGACAGAAGGCTGGCATGAGGTGTGGAGTACTTAGCTGCGACATAAAACTTTACCACTTGCTGTCACTAAATCCCACACACTGCACCTTTAAGATAGGGTCCGAGTGTTATGATTGCTATATTCTATTGCTATATCCTATATTCACGCATCTGTATCATTAAACAAATCCATTCATCTAAATCAACCCATGCCAGCACACAATGCATGTACCAGACTGCCGTCCCCCTAAATGAATGGCCATGTGGACCGCCGCACGAAGCCCGGAGCTGTTATGACGTTAATCGTCATGGCAACACCACCCCTGCCGATGACCTAATCCAATCAGAGGGAGCTTCTGAGGGTCACATGACAGGAAGGAAGGAATTAGATCGCCCAGGGACCAGATGTACGCCGACCACTCTGTGTAATTAAAACTCCGCAATTAAAAGGCAGACACAACATGGGGCGAGGGATGGCTTAATGGGCCCGACAATAAAGACGCACAATGACAGGGTGTGTGTGTGTGTGTGTGTGTATGTGTGTGTGTGTGTGTCTACGTGCGCTGCAGGAATACTGTTTGTTTTGTTGATGATTGTTTTACTACAAACACCTTAATTGTTATTTAGTTGAGCTTATAAAAAGGGACTTTGAGCATAACAGGTGTGATTCTATTGTAGTTAAAGAACAGAGACGGTGCTTTCCTTTATTTTATGATCATTAGTCTAATTGCTGCTGAATTCTCCATATCCAATATGTGTGTGTGTGTGTGTGTGTGTGTGTGTGTGTATGGTATCTCCACTCATTAAGGCCGACTTTCCCTGATTCCTACTCCTTGAGTCGTACTAAGCCTTATGAGCCCCTCACAACTCAATTAAGCCCTACCAATTAAGCCCCTATATGTGTACATCCCTGTGTGTGTGTGTGTGTGTGTGTGTGTGTGTGTGTGTGTGTGTGTGAGAGAGTACACGCACGAACGATGAGGCCTAACCGGATTGTCCTTCATTAGGAGGGGGTCTTTCTAAAAAGACGAAGGGACCCCCCCAAAGATGTCTTCAGTGAGACAATGGGTCGGAGAAGAAGAGGAGAGAGAGAAAATAACTGAAGAAGATCCTCTCAATCCTGACCCCGTACTGGCTGGAATCATGTTTGAATATTTATTACAAATAGATAATGCCTCCATCTCTAGTACAGTGGATGGGGGAGGGGGGGGGTCCCTCTCTGAGCCAAGCCAAATCCTATGGTGGGATGGTGGCCAACCTACATTATGCCAGTGTGGAGGAATTAGTTTAGACAGTGGAGCTGAGAGGCTTGGACCGACTTGTTTATGTGTGTGTCATTGTTCAACAAGCACTAAATCTCATGACTGTGTGTGTGTGTGTGTGTGTGTGTGTGTGTGTGTGTGTGTGAGGCCTCCCAAAGCCTCTGAAAGGCTTGGAATCTCAAATTAATACAATTGCTTTTGTGTCTCCTGGCTGATGAAACTGTCTTCAGCTTTGAGGCCGAAAACATGCGGAGTGACAGCGAGAGCCAGAGGGGGAGAGAGAGAGAGTGAGAGAGAGAGAGAGAGAAGGGAGGAGAGCAAGTGAGTGTGTGTGTGAGTGTGTGTGTGTATGGATGCAGACATGTGAAAGCAACATCAGGGCTCTGCATCTTATCACAGAGGCTGACGGTTCAATTAACAGGACAAGTGTATGCGCCATTGTCGTTTATCCTGGTCAGGTCTGTGTGTGTGTGTGTGTGTGTGTGTGTGCGCGAGAGAGTGTGTGTTTATGTGCCTCTCTTCCTGCATCGCTCCTTCCCCCCTTTCCTTCCCTTCCAGCTACAAGTGACTGTTGGGATATTAATTATATTGTCATATCTAATTCTATCAGACAGCTGACGACGGAGAGGAGGCAGATGTGACACTGTGTGTTAAAGTATGTGGCAACCATTCAAACACTAATTCCTCAACTATGTAAATGTGCTCGGTATTTACTGCTAATTTGTATCGGGGGCATACAGACAAACGACTGCGCATGCAGGGGTCATATAGACATCACTTTACCTTGATACTGACAGTTTTATTCCATCAAATGCAGCTGGCCATAAAAAGTAAATACTCTGATTGCTGACTCATCGATGTGATATCAGTTCAAGGACACGCTGGTACACGTTTATACTTTTATGGTTATACCAGGCCATCACAAGTCACCACCCTCTTCTTAAAACCTTTCTCAGTAATGGCAGGGGGTTGTGCTATATGTGTGTGTGTGTGTGTGGGGGGGGGGGGGGGGCGATTTTTTTTCTCCAAACCTTTTTTTTTTTTTTTTTCTATCTTTCTTTTTTTTTATCT
>JAFBJT010109514.1:167831-180331 GCA_016785325.1 Chascanopsetta lugubris
ATGACAGGGAGAGGTGACAGCGAGAGGGATGGATTGAAGGAGGGAGGGAGGGACGGAGGGAGGGAGGGGAGGGGGTGGGGGTGGGGGTGGGGGGGTAAACAAAGGGTCTGTTTCTGGCGCGTGTCGGCAGCACACATGTTGTCTAAAGAGAGCTGACATCAGAGCACAGCAGGAAACTGTGGATGGGGAGGGGATGGAGGGGTGGACGTCCTTTAGTAGCTCGCATCACTTCCTCTCCCCGTGCAACCCAACAGACGAGCTGGATAATTAGCTTTCTTGCTCTCCAAATCCCGCCTCTCCTCCTCCGTCCATCCGTTTGTCCTTCCATCCATCCACCTTTTTTTTTTCTTTCAGTTTTTTTTTTTCATGTTTCTTTTTTTTTTTTTCTCAGTAAAAAAACGCGCACAGAGCAGCCTCTAGATGATATCAGATTTTTTTTTTCCTCCTCCCCTCCTCCCCTCTGTCCCTCCCTCCCCTCCCCTCCCCTCCCCTCCCCTCCCTGCCATGCCTCTTCCCTCCCTCATTTTTCCTCTGTTTGTTTCCAGTGCCAGTTCTGCTGTGTTTCTGTGTCCCAGGGTTCTTTTTGGACTACGCATGGCCAGACGCATTCAAAGCCTGCTCAGCTAATTAGCATTCTTCCTACAACTTTTCCTGCAATGACCAAAACTTTTATTATGTGCACGTGTGTGTGTGTGTGTGTGTGTGTGTGTGCGCGCGAGCGCGAGCGCGAGCACGAGTACGCGCAGTTTAGATTATTGTTTGCTCTCTGCCTTACCTATGGCAGTTATTTCCTTTTTAAAGGTACAGTGTGTAAGATTGGGTGACATGGCATTTTGTATCCATCACCTCACCCTTCCCCTCCGAGCAGGCAGGAGAACCCATGGTAACACCTGGGTTGTCATCCAAGCTCAGAAGATACTTATGACCTCCACTCTGGGCTATTGTAAAATCATGGCGGCCTCTGTGGGGAGGACCCGCTTCTGATGTAGGTATAGATTAAAGGGCAAAAAAGTAAATCATACATCCAGATGATTATACATTTGTAAAAATGTCTGCATTCAAATCTTACACACAGCCCCTTTAAAAAATGGTAGCAACAACTTAAAGGTGTAGTGTGTAAGATTTTGGTCATTTTTGTCACTTCTATAACTATTACAAACCCTCTCTACGGGGGGCCGCCATGGTTTTACAGGAGCCCAGAGTGGACATGCTAATCATCTTTTGAGTTTGAATGATAACTACCATAAGTTCTCCTGCAGGCTCAGAAGGGTGAGAGTGAGGTGATGGATACAACATGCAACTTCCCCAAAAGATGTCACCAAATCTTACACTCTGCACCTTTAACAACCATAATGTCCCACGTTATGAATGAAACATCAGTGGACACTGACCTTTGATCAATCTTTTCCTCATAATTCCCCCTGATATATTTTGATAGTAGATGTGAAGCATCACATCCACACCACAGTTATCCACCATTATAATGCCTCTGTGTTTAAAAAAATAAAATAAAAATCTTTCTCCCTTCCCCAATATCTGCTATAGGAAAAAAAAACAAAAAAAAAACTTATCAAGTCTGATGCTACTTTTCAAAGACTGTAAGTCCTTGGTGTTTTTGGTTTGGGTTGAGTGTAACAGAATGCTGGAGCAGGTGGATCATTCCCTCAATCCAAACGGCAGCCATTGTTATTTTAAAAGAGCAGACATATGTTGGAGAGGGGAACGTGAATCATTTCAAAGGAATGATGAAAGCCCAGTGTTGGATTGTTCAGAAAGAGGCCCCCCATGAGTGGATGAGGACGTGGCAGGAAGGGTGGAAAGGAGAGAGAGAGAGGGAGGGAGAGAGGGAGAGGGAGGGAGAGAGAGAGAGATTTCAAACAACAATACTCTCTCTCTCTCTCTCAGGCTTGTTTTACTACGCTTAAACACTTTATGTACATTTACGTTCTCTCCTGTTCTTTGAACATTTCTGATGGTAAAGCGAACATCAACAAAAGACATTTTTGGGAAAACATTCAAACAGACGTATGTATTTTGTTTTCGCGGCACTGTCTGTTACAGTAGTCTCACGTAGATGTTTCTGTCTGCCGTTTGAAGGTTTTTTGGTTTTTTTGGCTCCTCTTGGAAATGTATGTTTTAAGTGAAGCAGCCATGACTCTCCCCAAGCCAAGTTTATTTTTGAATTTTTTCATGCCATTAGTCCACCATGTAAACTTCTTTTACTCCTAGATTATAACTCAATTAAATGACCAATACTTTTATTGCCACTTAAATGCTACACTCAGTACAATATAGGTTTAATTTTATTTTCAATTAAGATCAAATTAATCTGACAGTGTATTAGCATTCTGAAGTGTATCACAACTTGTTATATTTTAAGCTCTAGTGTGTAAAATTAAAAGGTCTGTTTCTCTTGGCAGAAATTATATTCAATATCATTATACTTATTTTGATAGGGGGAATAATCATCGACATATTTTTCATTCATTTCAAATGAACCATCTGAACGTATATTACAAGCAGTTTTGTTTTCTGTTCATTGAGAAAATGTGCGAGAAATAAAGGTAAATGTTCATTGAATACTACAGATGCTTTACTTCTCATTCGTGATTTCAGAAAATCTACTCTACCAGTCATTTGTGCTTTAACTCAGGGGGTCATTGCTTTGGGGATGATCACATGACATTTTCTGTTTGACTTTGACCATGTCTGGTCCTGAGTGCGGTCAGTTCATAGGAGAACATAGTTACCTCACCGTGACAACTTCCCCACGTCTCGTTGCAGTGGGAGAGCTGGACAGTCTGCTGAGTTCCCAGAATTCCTTGATCAGGAAGCTGAAAGACGAGTGCTGCAGACTGGGGACCAGACTGGAGGAACTGACGGAAACCAGCAGGTTGGTACGTTTCTGTTTTTCAGTCTGTTTTTCTTCTTTTCTTTTCTCTTTGTTTTCTTTTTTTTTTTTTTTTTACTGACTCAGCATGTTGCATCCCGTCCTTGCATTCCCATCCAGCGATTTAAAATGCACCCGTGTAGATACTGTACATACCCAGCATCTGTTACGCATTGACTCATCCTGGCGCTCAGTTGTTGATTCCCTCTGTCGGCTGGACGTCCGTGTCATCATTTCACGGAGCATCATCGATTCAGACTGTTTGGACGGAGCAAGTCAACATACTACACACTGCTCTCCAATCTGACCTGTTTTCTCGTTAACCTGATGCTACAGTAGTCACAGCAGGCCTGCACAGCTCTCCATCTGGGCTGCCTGAATATGTGTGTGTGTGTGTGTGGGTGGGTGGGTGTGTGTGTGTGTGTGTGTGTGGGGGGGGGGGGGGGGGGGGGGGGGGGGGGTGCGTGGGTGTGTGTACTTGAGTGTATATGTGTGAGTGTGTGTGTGTGTGTGTATGACAGTGACCCTGGGCCCAGTGTCCTGTCAGCTGTTGGAGCTGTGTTGCACATTAGTCACATGACAGCCCCCAATCTGGCCCTGACAGACCGCACTGGCCTCACCAGTCACAGAGCACAACACACACACACACACACACACACACACACACACACACACACACTGAAGTCGGTTCTGTATTGGATGGAATTCAGTAGAAACTAAATGTACTGTACACGTGCACTCGAACTACCACCTTGAATTTGTCTCTATGTAAGAGATTGCACTGACAGGTTGACTCACTGTCACGCTGTGTGTGTGTGTGTGTGTGTGTGTGTGTGTGTGTGTGTGTGTGTGTGTGTGTGTGTGTGTGTGTGTGTGTGTGTGTGTGTGTGTGTGTGTGTGTGTGTGTGTGTGTGTGTGTGTGTGTGTGTGTGTGTGTGTGTGTGTGTGTGTGTGTGTGTGTGTGTGTGTGTGTGTGTGGTTTAGCAGCATTGTGGTGTTGTATGTTTCGTGCCTGAGGCTGTTTGAGCTCCTGGAGTCGAAGCCTAGTGTAGCGGTTAAAGTCCTGCTGGACGGCCTCAGTTGAGCTGAGCGAGGAAACACTCAGACGGTCGCAGCGAGATGAAGTGGAAGATAAACTCAGATGAATGGCTCCAGAAGTTAGTTTCGCTCACGGAGTCGGAGAGGACGAGCTGTACTGCCCCCGTGAACCGGCTGGATTTACGCAGTCGCCGAAGCACAGAAATAAAGTGCAGGGCTTCAGACACAGTTCTGTTCATCAACAGCAGGTGGCAGTATCGAGGGAGAACGTATGTCCTCCAAACAAATAAGCTCACTATACTTTTTTCTGTGAAAATACAGAGTTACATTTTCATAAATTTGATATCACGATGAAAGTCATGACGATGATAACAATATACGCCTTGTTCAAACAAATGAATGGATCAATCAATCAATCAACGAGGTTTTCACTGAGATACTCGTACAGGAAGTGATGTATTGCCATCATGTGGACGGTGCAGATAAACATTAGAATTTTAGTGACAAGCAACATTTGTTTGGGACAAGTGGCAGAGCAGTGCTGGAGTGGCTCACAACTCATCCTAGTGGTAGGAATTGGTATAGCAGGGCGACTAGGCCAGAGTCTTTTGTTGTTGTTCCTGTAATGCATTATATGGACTTCTTTGGTTTATTTTCTAGACTGTTATTTATAAACACTTTAATGATATTTTAGTCTAATTTCTGGGGATATAAAAAAAATGACGTAGAGCCCCTTTAAGATGCTCTACATGCCGTAACAACAGTATCTGGCAGAAGAATGTCACCGGAGATGCACCCATCTTTACACTGTGGCTTCATGTATTTGATTTCATTTCTCACTTGTGATCCTTTATACATTGGTAAAGTGTATTTTCAATTGTGGCATTTTATTGTGTGTGTGTGTGTGTGTGTGTGTAGGAGTGAAGCAGAACTGGTGGCTGTGGAGAAACAACACCTAGAGGAGACGGTGAAGAGTCTGAGAGCTCGCTGCTCCAACTTGGAGGAACAGTGCGTCCAGCATGGTCGCATGCACCAACGCATGAAGGACAGGTGCGCAAACCACACACAATACACACACACACACACACACAAAAAACTGCTCATACAATGCACACCTAAGTCCAAATACATCAACTTATCCTCAGTTTGATTGACTTTTTGTTCAGATATCCATGAGTTATTTGTGCAATAGTTCATTTTCAAGTAGATGCACACGTACCCAACAGTTGGTCTAAAAACTGTGGCGGTGAACAACTCATACATTCAGATGATTTATTTATGGCTGTGCTGCTTTTTTCGCCTCCGTGGTTCACATGAATAATTTAGTCAACAAGGAGGTAATTCACGATAGATTGTGACTGGTGCGGTGACATCTGCAGACGTATGATACCATCTCTGGTGAGGAAGAAGTCTTATGTAAGAGATGGGGGGGGGGGGGGTAACGGAAGTATTTACTTCGAACAGGCTGCAGCTTTAAGTGTCTCCATTTCTGGCTTATGTTATAGTATCTGTACGTGTGTGTGTGTGTGTGTGTGTGTGTGTGTGTGAAGAGTGTGTGTGTTGTGTGTGTGTGTGTGTGTGAGCTCATTGCGGGGGTCTCTTCCTCCCTGAGTGTGGAGCCCAGTTGGCGTGTGGCTCCGTAGGGCGCCTGGCACGCAGCCTGGCTCTGCCAATGTGGGCAAGGGTGTGTGGGTGTTGTTGCCCCACTGTGCCGACTCCCTACCCCTCCCCTCCTCAACTTCACCTTACTCTTAAACACACACACACACACACACACACACGATCTCGCTCACCCCTCTCTCCTGCTCCATCACTGACATCACATATTGCCTACCACCCACTGGTGTTAACCTGTCGGCAGTCGGATGCTGCCAAAAAAACAAAGTTTACCAAGTCACAGCTGTCTCCCTGGTTGTGTGTGACTCTTTGTGTGTGTGTGTGTGTTTCATGGAGAGGAAAACAATCAAAGTTGTGTGTGGTATGAATATTCTGTATGTTTCTGCGCATATGCTATGGTGGTATTCTGAGTGTGTGTGTGTGTGTGTGTGTGTGTGTGTGTGTGTATATGGACTGCTATTGCATGTTCTCTGGAGGTTTAGCAGAGCAGGAATCCGGCTGCCAAAAGTAGATTGGCTGGGAAGTTGGCACCTAACTTCTCTCTTCTCCCATCTGAACCACAATAATCACTCTTGGCATTTCGAGAGTTTTATTTTCTGCTTTGACACTTAGTTAGTTAGTGGATGAATCCTCCGGATGGTTGAAAATCTCTGGAGTTCGCCTCTACATGAGGTCACTTTTTGGAGCGGCGGTTAAACTGCTTGACCACTTTTTTTGTATTTGATGTACTGATGTGATTCTTTTGGTTAGAATGTGTCGGTGTTTGGGAATCCAGCCTGTGGGTCTTGATCTCAAGGAGGCAGAGCTCGAGACGGAGGTACGACTCGCAGTCACATCGATCCCTGCTTCGTCCGTTCTCTCCGTAGCAACGCGTCGTTTCTGTCGCTGATGCTTTTCAGGCGTTCAACTCAGTCACAAATACTCCTCATCGCTCACGTCTTTGTTTTAAAGGGGCCTATTTGTATGTTGACAAAGTTCCATCCGTCGACAACAGAGGGCAGAATTTCGCGAGAGCAGATCCGTGTATCCTACAAACTCGATGGTCACAACATCCTGTTTGTTTGCAACATAAAAATGGCACATTTGTGTGAATCACTGGTCTGAACTCAGCTCATTTAGCTATTAGCATCTTGCTGTCCTGCAAATGAAAGTGACGGCCTTGTATAAACAGCTTAACTTATTTGAGTCCACAAGAAACGTGGCAGGATGCTTTTATTTTGAAATGGGTACAGGAAGTGATTTGAATCCGCATGCTGCTGATGTTTATGGGGACGTACTCTGCTTTTATCTCATAGCTAATCGTTAAAGGGTGAATCATATCATGGTTGTCAGGCTGTTGTGTTGTCGCTATGCCTTTGTTGGGATGCGCCAGTTCGCGTGTGCGTCCTGTGCGCACGTTTTTTGTGTGTTTCGGTCACCTCCGAGGAATATCGGGGGTTGGCACCGTTATTTTGGGGGTCGCGACCCCATGCTTGAGGGTAAAGAAAAGCAGTTCCTTTAATTATAAAAGTAGTATTGTTGCAGTTCTATTGTTGCAGGCTTCAGAGAGTGGACTGAAGTTTGCGATACAACTTTCTACATGGCGCTTCTGTGTTGCATTGTGTGTGTGTGTGTGTGTGTGTGTGGACAGTTATATTTATATTCTTGTGCATATTCCCATATCTGCGTCAGTCACTGTACATATGGTTCACATAGCACACTTCCACACGCGCTCTCCTTGCAGTCTGTGTGTGTGTGTGTGTGTGTGTGTGTGTGTGTGGGTGTGCGCGCGCACCCATATACATTGGTTATATGTTAGTTGGTCCCTGCAGGCCCCAAGTGCTTGATGGGCGCCCCGCCGCGCCGCCCGGGGGTTAAGGTGTACGTGTTAACAAGCTGGTGCAAGTGGGTTCGATATCCAGCGCCCCGCCCCTCCCCACTGCCTCTCCATCGGCCTGCAATCTGTGCTGCGAAGAGCGGCAACAGCGCACCACGCACAAAACATTTGGAAAATCAGCTTGATTTATTTTTACACGGCCATCGTGATTGCCAAACTACACAGGGGTTTTTAGCACACAATGTTTTTTGCTGCGCCCATTTCATTATTTATTTCGCTATTTCCGTGTGTGTGTGTGTGTGTGTGTGTGTGTGTGTGTGTGTGTGTGTGTGTGTGTGTGTGTGTGTGTGGTGGGGACAGATCGGAGGGTGGAGGCAGAGGGAGACAGAGCTGCAGAGCAGTGAGATGGGGACAACATGAAGACAGTTACTGATAATGATTCATTTAAAGGTTATTCCGCTGTTTTTCATCAGCTGAGTGATTTGAAAATAATACTTCAAATCTTTGCTTATGTAGGAGAATGTATTTTTAGCATTTGTTAGCTTCTTTGTTTGCGCTATTTTCTGTTACTTTCATTTTCATGTGTGAGAGAAAATTTAAAGAATGCATTACATTTCTTTACTTTATATAGTTTTCATCAGAGTTATGTCAGATGTTTATCATATATATCCAAGCAAATGAATTAAAGCTGCCAAAATAGGAGCTCAAAGGGAACGGAGGTGTATCCCTTTGCAAATGTTAAAGTTTAAAGTTACAATTTTTAACCTTGAAACAAACTAATTCTGCTTTCTAAATTCATTGTGCGTATTAAGTGGCAGTGGTGACTATTCTCACGTAAGCAAAAATCTTTGTGTTGATTTACTATAGAACAAAAATATCTCGGTGAGGAACCAGTTTATCCGCTGGTTTATCTGTATTGCTGTTGAAGCTTATTATGGGCTGTGTGCAGCTCTATTGATTGTGTAAAGACTCTTTAATAATATAAATGAGCTTCATTATTTCATATTTAGATTTCAGCAACAGATCACAAAGCAGCTACCGGATTCAAATTCAATAACACTCACGAGAACGTGTCTGTCAGTGATGCTCAACTTTACAGTTTTTGACCTCATCTAAAAAATATATATATATATATATATATATCCGTATTTGTGCGTTAGAATATTTTCATTAGGAAATACAGAAAGTCTGAGGAACAATCCTGCGCTTTGAAAAAGCGTAGACATTTTCAAGCTGCAGAAAGTAAAGTTACATCGCTCATTAAAGTTCATATCCGTCTTCACCTCTATCGTCTCCTCTGTTACATTTTTAACTCACCTACTTCCTCGTTCCTCTCCTCCTCCTCCTCCTCCTCCTCCTCCTCTTCTCCTCCCTTCCTTTCACTTCCTCCTCCTCCCCCTCCTCCCCCTCCTCCCCTCTGCTTTCTGTACCAAACACCACACAACCTTTCCTCACCCTGCAGCTGTTCGCAGGCTGTTTCACCAATTATCACTACGCATGTACACACTTAGGTCACATACACTGACTCTCTCTCTCTCACACACACACACACACACACACACACACACATGTATGACAGACCAACATAACACCAACACTTGCTTAACCACACATAGTGACAGCAGTGTGTTTGTCAGCGCTGGAAGTGTGTGTGTGTGTGTGTGTGTGTGTGTGTGTGTGTGTGTGTGTGTGTGTCATCCCTTTAAGGAGAGCAGCCACATATACGCAGATGTGCCTGTAGATCCACAGGCTTCACTGGGCCATATGGCCTCTCCGAAGAAAGATGGTGCGTCTGAAGGAGAGCAGAGGAGGGGAGTGAAAGGATGGAGCGAGGGATGGAGGAGGGATGGAGGAGGGATGGAGGGCCATGTGTGGCATGAGCTGTGCAAGCAGTTGTTGAAGTATGTACGTCTGTGGATGTGTGTGTTTGCACCAGAGGCTCCAGGAGATTGGTTAATGGAACAAATGGTCGCGGCGGGCCGGGGAAGGAGGAACAGGCTTGCTGCTACCTCGGGCGAACAGCACGCCCGGGGCGAGGGCTGCTTCATCTGGGCTCCTGCCACACACACACACACACACACACACACACACACACACACACACACACCCTCTGTCGAACCCTCGCCACCCCCACCCCCACCCCCGAACACACAGTGTACTGCCATGCCCCAGAAGCAAAGGGACGCTCCTCTCAAAACTTTTCATTTGCAAATGAAGTTGGCAGCGGCTGGGACGAAGAAAACAAGACAGCTTTCATTTTTCTCATGGCTCGTGTGTGTGTGTGTGTGTGTGTGTGTGTGTGTGTGTGTGTGTGGGTGGGGTGGGGGGTGGGATCTGTGTTTATGATGTCTTGGATCCGTGTGTGATCTTAGAGGTACAGAGAGATAGAGGGTTGATACAAGAATGAAACGAAGAAGGTCCATGCTCCCGAGATTCATGTAAACACCACTGCCATCATCACCTGTTAACATTTATTATTTTAATTTTCTTAACGTTATAAGAAAAAAATTCCCCGCCCATTTATTGAATTGTATTTAGAAAAAAATAGAAAGAGACATTTAAAAAAAATAGTTTTTAATTCTCATCTATTTTTACCTCATAACTCTTCAATCAAACCTGCATTGAATGTATTTCCTAATAATCAATTATATTACAATTATCAGTAATATTTAATAGTATATTTTTCAAGCATTCTATCAAAAAAGTTCAAACTTGACACTAATAAATGTGTGAAAGTTGAAATTTGTCACCAGATAAATTCTGATTTTCATATGTTATCAGAACCAAACAGCTGAGGCCACAGTTCACGCATGCACTTGCATCTCCACATTCATCTTTTGTTTTGGCCTCTGGGTGGCGCTGATCAGTCGTTCCCCCCGCTCTCTCTCTCTCTCTCTCTCCCTCTCCCTTCATTCTCTCCTTCTTCTCATCGTCTCTGTCTCTGCATTGCCCAGCTGGCTTCTGTAGCCGGGAGCGAGTGCAGGGCGGCCTGCTGAAAGAGCATTGTCAAACGGTGGCTTTACAGCTCTATCATACACACAGAGACACACACACACACACACACACACACACACACACACAGACGCACAGATTTGCAGCTCAGATGTCAGGCTGTAGCCAGGGGCCTTGCAAGCTGGAGCGTTAACTGTGCAAAGCGTCACATCTCCAGCCCCAGTCAGTGACACTCGCTCACGCCGCCCGATGAAAGTGGGAGGAGAGAAAGTGGCGGCAGAAAACACCTGCACCTGCTTCACAAGGAATGTTAAAAGTAACAACGGCTCAAACACTTTGATGCCGGGGAAAGTGAACGACCCTCAAACGGCACCCGACTTGAAAAAGAGAGAGAGAGAGAGAGAGAGAGAGAGAGAGAGAGCGCATGCAGGCCTCATGGCATGTGGCACTTTAACATGAGAGCCTGCAGCAGCAGCAGCAGCAGCAGCAGCAGCAGCAGCAGTGACGGAATGAGAGACTTGTGCTGCTTTCTGTTGTTTAAAGTCAGGGGAAGAGTATGTTTATGTTTATGTCGCTGCAAAACAATAAATAGATAAATGTATCTACAGAGATGAATAGAATTGTTAACCAACCCCCCGGGTCCATGGGGAAAACTCTCGTTAGTGTGAAGTTTTTTTTTGTTTTTTTTTGATTAATTGGTTTTTACTCCATCTCTCGCCCTTTATTCTCCCTTATTCTTCTTATATTTATATATCTTATTTGAATAAAGTGATGGTAAATACAGTAGGACAAATATATATTTAACGTCTGAGTAGATGAAAATGGCCTGTTTTCAAAGGAGAAATAAAGAAAAATAAATGGATTGAAATTCAATTTTAATGAGTAATAAATACGAGACTCAGAGCTTTTTAACAAACCTCCTATGCAGCTATGTTGCTCTAAATGGACGTATTTTATTAATTATGATATTTATATGAATTTTTAAACCTGGGACAAATGAATTATTATCCAATGATTCTTTTACTGCTTTTTAGTTTATGAACTGATAATAATGATCAGGGCCTTAAAATGTGTTTCAGATCTTGTAGATTATTTTCTTTAAATCCCTTTTTCAGACTTTATGCTTGAATTTTTTCCTTTGATTTTAATGTGTTGTTAATGTGTCAGCTGATGTAATTTGGACACTAACGTTATAACAATAACAGAATTCAATATTTATAGCGGTCAATCGCAGAACGGTGGAACAGTCTGCAGCCTGAAATTAAAATCCAAATATTTATAACGCAGTAATACACTGTAAAAAAAAAAATAGTAACATGGTTGTTAAATTTCGTATAGTTCACTAATGAAATTGATATTTTCGCTCACATGTATCGGATGCATCAAATCACTTGGTAAATTTTTTTTTTAACAAACATTTATAGAGCTCTATTACTGAAAAAGGATTCACCTCCAAGCATCAAATTAACAGGATGTCAAAATAAAACGAAATAAATAGGGTTATAAAATACGGAAAGCAAAGACAACTGTTTTGATATCAACAATTCATTTTCGTTTGTTTCGTTTTTAATAAAAAAAATCATTTGCAGTGGTTAATAAAAAAAGAGTATATTCTCTCAACACTTTCAAAGTGACTTAATTAATTGCATAGTTATTCAAAGCAAAAGAAAAGAGTGATGAAATTAGTTTTACATCGCGTTTTGTGCCTCGACAGAAACTCACTGCTGTGCTTCTAATCAGACCTGATCAGTCGACAACCCAATGACTCACCAGCCGTGTGAAGAACCAATCAACTGCTGCAGCCTGTTTTTTACAGGTGGATGATTTCAAAGCGTAGAAACGTTCAGTTTTAATGAGATAATACCGTAAACGTTCAACATTAAAATACACTAGGAACTCACAATTAAGGTTTGATGCAGCAAATCAGACATGTCGTCCATGTCGTCATTGTTGTTGTTGTTGTCGTTGTTGTTGTTCAATGTCATTTATTAGTTTTGAACAGTTCAGTGTGTGACATGAAAACAACATGCGACAAAAGATGGATGGAGGAGAATGAAAGCGAAGCGCAGGACAGGAAGCTGAATGTGAGCCGCTCTCATCAGAACTCACAGTGTCACCCTCCATGTTGTCATGCCAAATGTACATGTTAGCAAGAGCAACAACTGGCATGACAGGTTGGTGGAGAGG
>JAFBJT010109515.1:0-14460 GCA_016785325.1 Chascanopsetta lugubris
CTTCACCATGCAACTTCACCCATAGATGCTTGTGCAACACACATAGATCATCTTAGATTAAAATGTATAAATTGAAAAATAAATATGTATGCAAAAATATAAGTTGAAATAACCTTATGGGTGTTTATGGGCTTTTATTTTCTACTACTAAGGTAGAGAAAAAAAATTTAAAAGCGGACACGTTTATATATTTTCCAATGAAACTGTGTGTGTGTGTGTGTGTGTGTGTGTGTGTGCGTGCGTGGTGTAAACATGTCTGCCTGACAGCCTTTTCATTGTTTACATTTTCTATGTGCTGCCTCTTCTACAACATGGAATGACTTGCCAACATGTCAATCACAACTGTTGTAAATGGTAAACACTGTTCCATGTGTCGCATAATGGGATTAAAACAGGAGTGATGTGGAAGCATTATATATATATATATATATATTTGTTTTGTTTTGTTTTTTGTTTTTTTTAAACCTCTGCCCAGGACATTATAATTTCACTGTTTTATAGTTTGCTGTTCACTAATTTAGTCTGTTGTTTATTAGCTGGTCCCTGGCTGGGTGGAGTTGACTGCCCCCATCAGAGTAACTGGAAACACCTGGGGCCTGTTTCCCAAAGGAGGCTCAACATACTCAATGACTTGACCCTGTACCTCTGAGTTGAGACTCTCTGAGTTTTGGATCCCAGAATTTCCGCCTTCTTCACAGCGGTTCTAAGTTGTTTTTTTATCAACTTTGAGCATGCTGACTCTGAGTTGAACTTTAAAAAAGTCCACATTAATAGAGCCCAGATAGCACGAGTCACCATGGCAATGGGAGAAAAAACAAGATTGGTGCACTTTAGACCACTGGAACCGGAAACTCTCATGCGCTCATGTGAAGAATTTGACACATTTCATACAATATTTAATTAGACATTTAATAAAATATGTAATATCTGATTTGATTAATCAAATCAAATATCAATAATAATATTTAGTCGCTATAGTGCACAGTTCTCACATACATTTCACCCATCATCTATCTCCGTCTGAGGTCACTCAACCTATGAACATCATTTCATTAATGTTCTATATCACACATCACCAAAAACTACCATTGTCAACTTTGTCTTTTCCAAGATCATTCTGATTACATTGCTCCATCCTAATTATTCAAATTGAATTATAATAATCTAATTTTGCATTTCCTTCTGAATCAATTGGGGCGTTTTGTGCAGAGTTGTCTTAATTTTCCAGAAATAACTTTTCCTCCTCGCACTGTGCATTTCTTGATTTTCCTCTCTCTCGTCTATATGCTAAAGATGTAGTAAATTTAAAGTCTAATCTCTGGACTGATGTGTTCACATAAAGCAATTTCACTTTGCCCATTTAAACAATAACTTATCAGCATCCTCACTTATTTTGGACTTACTGTCCATGTCTGACACAAGCAATAAAAAAAAAACGTGTAAAAGCTGCGGGGTATTCTATCAATTTGACTGGAAGGCTGTTTACAGAAAAAGTAAAACATTCTATTTCAAATGCATCTATTATTAAAAAACCAGCAGCAGAATGTTGAATGTTCTGACGGTTACATGGAAACTAAAAGAAATCATCTAAATTGCTTAATTCCACCCTGAGCGGGAGACCTTCTGCAAAACTAAATTCCATTTGCATTCCTGATTGATGTTTTTCTGGTTGCACCCTGTAATTACAAGTATCCTCCTGCTGATTTTGTATATGAATGTCTTTAGTGTAAAAATCACCAAAGTGGCCAAATTAGACAGGTTTGAGACAATTTCACATCAACACGTCCACTTTGCCTGCATGCGCAACTCTTGTGGGGCTGTGATTAAAGTGGATTGATTCCTGATTAACAATCTCTTGGCACGGCGCCCGGTGTCATGCACTTCCGGCTTTTTCCAGCTCAAAACTGAGCACAAGTGACAGCGTTAGATGAGGCAGTGATGTGAAATATATGTGTGATTAATGAAACATGGGAAAAATGAGATTGAAGGAAAAGGGGCGGGAGACACAGAATAATCTTATTAGGGAATTGGGGTGCGTCAGTGTTGCCGTGTGTGGAAACGAGATGCCCCACTACTACAGGTTGGTTGCAGGCAGTGGAATGATAGATGAAAAGGATAAACAACAGAAGTCAATTATAGCAGTGCATGATTAACCTAAACTAATTAAGACCTCTGGGTAATGAAGGGAAAGGAAACAGTAGCCGTCCCTTCTCTTTTACAGTGTGGAGTCCCAGTGCAGGATCTCTGCTGAGGCCGCCTTTGTTCTCGGTGTCCCAGTCGTCAAGGCAGCTGAGCGAATGCCATCTCTACTGTAACTCTATGTCTCTCTCTCTCTCTCTCTCTCTCTCTCTCTCTCTCTCTCTCTCTCTCTCTCTCTCTCTCTCTCTCTCTCTCTCTCTCTCTCTCTCTCCCCTCCTTTCCTCCCTCCAACTTACCGCCTCTTTAAGTCTGTACTTGCACAGTATTGTTGCCTCGGTTGGAAAGAAAAATCTCTTGCTCTGAATTTCAAAATAAAAGGTGGACAGTGGTGCTGAACACAAATTCAGTCATTCAGGTGGCTTTGTTCTTTAATGAAAACTTCAATCATGAAATGTATTCTATATGAAAAATTAAACATTTGAACATCATCCTATGGGGATATTTGTTTATATTTATTAATAGTTATTTTACAGAAAAAAAAGAATAATATTGCATTATATTATTTATGATGATTTCATTTTTTAATTGCTGTATTATACTATTACATTACCATGATTTATTTATTTATTCATATTTCAATTGAAATATTTCAATAAGTATTTTTAAATAGTACGGACGTACATTCCTGAAATATCAACAGGGAATTGGTAATAAGCAATATATCCATAAAACATATTTTGCTTTTATTTTGAAATGATCTACTCATCTCTGACATGGTGCAGGCCTTATTCCTCAGCTATCCTTCATGACAAGAGGCTGTGGTAACAAGCACCATGCCCACACAGACCTGACTCTCTCCTCCTGCTGCCTTTTGGTTATGAGCCGTGGTCACAGCTGCATCTCTTCCCTCACCTTCTGCTCCCATTTCACGCTTGTGCTGTCCTGTCGATAGCACCAACAATACAGGCCTGTGCACATATGAAAGAGAAAATCCAGTAATGGTTGAAGCCATCGAAAATAAAGGAGGCATCACCTCCACCCACTCGCAGCCAGAATCTATACAGCTTCACAGGTCAGTCTCCAATTGCCTTCATTCTCCGGTCATTATGGAGTTGTTGTGCTCCACAGCCACACGTGTACAAGCATACCGAAGTAATTATAATCAATAGTTACATCAAAGGTGACGGAATCACACGGAGGAAACAACAGGTAACATTGAGAGAAAAGACTTCCTTGGATCTTAGCTCGTCTTTGGTTTTGCGCAGGATAAAATGAAAGTCTATCACTTAAACAAAACCTTTCATTATTGACCAACTCAAATACAAGGAATACATGTCGATGTGTTAACCAAGCAGAAACCTCTGGGGTAGACAGATTACTCCAATATGGAGGTAGAAAAAAAGAACAACTTGCAGTTCACGGGGTGGCCACTTGAGGCAGATTCCAAAAGCGAGTTAATCCCCATAGACTTTAGAGGTGAATGAAACATGTTTAACAGGTACAAACTGCACTTTGGTGTCAATCAGTCACATCTGTCACCATGACAACTGTACAGGGGTGAATTTGATTCTAATTCGCTTAAGAATAATTTGCATCTTATAGATGTTTGAATATGTACATATATGTAGGTCGTGCCGACCTGGCACCTTCCGTCGATGGTGCCAAGGCACCAAGGGCCCACCCAGAGTTCTGTGTGTGTTCCGAGTCGTTTTCATATTTTACTCACTATACAGTGTTGTTGCACTTATACAAGTATAAACAACACATGCACATTCACACTGTCTAAAATTATGTTAATTAAAGTCAGAAGAAAGATTGACTTCATAAAGTGATAGAATGACATATGCTAATTGCACCACTGAACTTTTTCGCTACTTCACTGCGCAGTGGGCGAAAAATGTACAGGGGCCCCTATTGGAATAAACTCCACGCCTTGTGGTCCATCGCTTCCCTGATGGATCATGGGACACTCTGCATCAGACAAGCGTCAAAACAACAAATATATTTGCACCAATAAAGACTGGGGAAAAAAAGAAAAAGAATTCCAGGCGCCATCCATCCGTGCTCGTGGCAAGTTTGGGGAGGAGGATCTTGTCTAATTATATTAACTCATGACATCGGGGCCCCGGCAGCAGTCGGTTCACGCACGTGGATCGATCGGCCGGTTTTGTCTCCACGAGATATTCTCTTTAATAATATACTTGAGGAGGAAATGGCTCACTGGATGGAGTTGGATCAATGCGGGATTCTCTTTAATCAAGACACATTAATGCATAAAGCGTCTCTCGCAGGTGACCTGGATCCACACGGCTTTGAAGTTGTCTTCAGTAGTCATCAATTTGCAGAGTGCATCATCTAAAAAAAAAACTAACCTCAGTCTCTTTGCACCTTGGGAATTGGACGAGGCTTCTTCCTGTGTCTGCTGCTTTGGGTGTGTGTGTGTGTGTGTGTGTGTGTGTGTGTGGTGCTGTTTCACAGCCTCCAGGAAGCAAAATTGCTGACATCAGGCAAAACTATTTGGCATTTTTTAAGGTGTTTTCCCACTTTATATAATCACACACACAAACGTGGACTCATATAATATATGTGACTCCAGCTGCAGGCATATTAGGATTTGGAAAACTGTAATATTTTTCAACCAATAAGATTGACAAAAATGACCATAATTTTACACACTGCACCTTTTTAAAGGTACTGTGAGTAAGATTTGCTGACATCTACTGGTCAAATTTTATGTTGTATCCATCACCTTACCCCTCCCATTAGAGCATGCAGGAGAACCTATGGTGGCCCTTGGTTGTCATTAAAGCTCAAAAGATATGTAGTAAGTCCTCTCTGGGCTATTGTTAAAAAAACAAAAACAAAACGGACTCATGTCAGGATAATGGGGAAAGAAAATACATTTAGTTGATCATGAATATTCTTCAAAGTGACAAAAACATGGCGCCCCCCATAATCAGGAGTTAGGAAAACATTCACATCCACTGGTGAAACCAGGCTCCTCCCCCAACACAACTTTTGCCACATGGCAACTCGCTCCCTGTCGCTCACACTCTGGTATATTCGAGGTGAAGCCCGGACAGGAGATCAGCACTAATGATAGGTTTTCTCTGACATGACATTATCCAAGCAGGTGCCCCCCACCCTGCCCCCAAACGGCCTCTGGGGCCCTTTCCCTTTGACTCTCCTAATGAACTAACTTCCCGTTCAGTTTGAGTCGGCTCCAAATGCCACCTCCTCCGTCATCTAATGTCACATTTCCATGTTCAAACGTCCATGTTTGGAGTTGGGTTTTTACACGGCGAGGGCTAATTAAAGGGGAGGCCAGATGTCATAATGTATTGTTATGCATCCACTGACCTGCCCTTTGAAATTAGAATTAATGATGAGACAAGAATTGAATAATAGATTTGACATCAGTCATCTTATTATTAAATCAATTTTAGTATAATTTGAGCATATCCACTGTATGACCCAAAAACGTGATGAATCACATGCACCATTGCAGGTGAGCAGTGCAACGTGTCACAGGCTGTTCTACTTTAAAGGTGCAGTGAGTAAGACCTGCTGACATCTACTGGTTAAGTTGCAGATTGTATCCATCACCTCATCCTTCCCATTCGAGCATGCAGGAGAACCTACGGTGGCCCTCAGCTGTCATCAAAGCTCAAAAGGTGTTTAGTACGTCCACTCTGTGCTTCAAGGAAAAAAGAAAAACAGAGAGGACCTGGAAAGAAAAGATATTTAGGCAATTATAAATTCATGAAAACGTCAATATGTAATATTTTTAGCAGTGACAAAAAACATACATAGGTCATACATTTAATTGATTATACATTCGTAAACAAATGTCAGTATATCATTGTTTTGTAATTCTATTTCTACAAATAAGTGACAGAAATTGTATACACTGCACCTTTAATGTTTTTTTTTCACTAAAAGAAAATAGTTATGTTATGAGGGTAATGAATGTTATGCAACATTAAACATATGAAAGGTGCGTTAGTGTACATTATGTTTAATTAGATCCACGGGCACATGCAGTCTGTGTGAGCGGCGGTGGATTTCAATTGAATCTTTAAAGCTGAGCTAAAAATAGTTTGGGTCAGAAGTGGCATGTTTTCTTTTTAATATACCACACATGCACAACGCTCCCTAATGCTCAGACCACAGCAGCAATACCGTGCGTCACAGAACAGTAGCATCCCGCCGCACAGCTCCGTCGGTGTCGTCCAATGACATTTGTCTGAAAACAGATGTGGGTATGGAGATGCACCGATGGTTGCAACGGTGACTTTCCTCGGCAGAGCTCGTGCAACAACAGCGAGAGCTTTAATAACAGATGTTTTATTGATTCCATGTGCCCCACTGGTGCATGCGTCTTTCTTGTCCCCTCTGGAATCTCTGGTTCTTTTACTCGCAGCTCTTTCAACTGTGTCTGTCTGTCTCTCCCCTGCATGTCACCCTCCAACTGCTGAGATCCGCTACTGCCTCCAAACAGGGAGTATTCAGCTAACAGCAATCAGCTGCGCTAATTACGCCCCTGACACAGGTGGGGGTGCAAATGCCACCTCAACACGTAAAACATAAAAAGTTCAGGAGGTATTTCTAGCAGGTTCACAAGAGATCCCGGAAGTAATAGCTGGAATTTTTGAGATCTCAGTTGAAATATCGATAACGAAACCACATAATGGTTATTTTTCAATTTTCCAAAATAAAAGCTCAAAACAGGATTCAAGACCCTTCACTTCTGAGCAGCACAACACTCCCTTATTCATGTATGGCACTGCACTGCAGTGTTGGATAGGCTACAAATTATACTAACTAGTGACTTTAACTGAGGAACAGTAACAATTGCATTACCAAAAGAAAGAAACATTAGCAGCATATTCCCATCACTGCAGCTGAAGATAGTCATAGAATGAACGTGTTCCCACCATGATGTTACACATATGGCTTATCTCCAGTTGTGTTTTGACAATAGACAAAGTACCCACGCAGGTCTAAATGCAGCAGCACTTATTATTTGAACGGTGAACAAGATTTAAAAGAGCGTCTTTGACTTCTGACTCTAAGTGACTTGTCGGTGCATTTGGCTGCAGCTGACAGTTCTAATGCACGAGAACAATACACATGCTTGTGCATTACAATCAATATCAGAGATCATTTATTTACATCGTACCACATCAATATTTAATGTGCAATGTATAATTTGTAGATTTGTGGGTTAGTAGGTGTAAACCAACCAATCAGAGCAGGCCCCTTCTCCCAACTACAGCAATCGCACTACTGCAGAAATGCAATATGGCGAGAAAACATGAAAACACAACACAAAGGGAAAGAGCAGAGTCTCCGTGTATCAACGCAGCACCTCTCACTTGGAGTGGCCCTTTAAAGATGATTGATAGGTTTCAAATCCGACTCTACATTTCAATTGTGCGAGGTATGACAACAATGTGCGACCTTGGGGTTTATAAAAAGCAGCAAAGAGCAAAGAATCTACAGCGCGCTCCCATGTTCGTGTTGCCTCTGGTTGAGACTTCCACCTCAAACAATGCATTTTTCAGTGGCACGATGTGGGGCCACGCCAAACAATAAATATTCCAGAGGCTGTATAGATTAAACCTGGCATCCAGAAGCTCCTGTCAGCACCAATTAGAAATGCTCTGTGACTCAAAGAGTCGCTCACAGGCATAAAGCCGCTGTACCTGTGGTCATTGTCAGTCAACAGACAAAACAACACCGGTTTAACCCTGTGTGGGGACGAGGGGACTGCAGCCTTGACTACAAATATGCGAGCGTTCCAAAGATGAATTCAATAAATATTTCACAGCGCTACTACATTTGGGCTGCGTGCAATCACCGCCACCCTTATAATGCTTGACTAAGTCTCAATGAGAGGAGGCAAAGTGGGGGGAGCAAGGGAGGTTTGAATTTGTTCCTCCGCTCCAAAAACAGCAACAATTATATCAATAGTTTATGACTCGTATAAAGTGACGTAGATGTGGATACTGTGTAATTCCTTTCTGAGTAAACATCTAAATTTTTATTGGGCCTTGTAAAATGGGACTATGGGAGGTGCTTTTTTACAGATTACACAGCCATATGCTGCAGCCAATGGCTCTGTAAATGACACACCCTAACTGGGTGCCATGATATTAGGGATATAAACAGGAGCCTCACTTACTATATTTTTGGTTGTGTCCCTAATCCACCAAGTGGTCACCAACACAACGCTGGTGATCCCTGACATCTGGTGGTCACTCGCTACTCATCCGTGCTTTAATTCTACAAAAGATGTCGGAAAATTGTGTTCATACCTGGTTTAACTAAAATGAAGATTTTAATGAATTTCAATGTTTTTTTTCATGCAACTAAGAGAAATCAACCACGTTTTCAGTATAAGAGCACCTTAATAATAATAATGATAATAACAGAAGCAAAAGGTCACTGGTTAGAATCCCATATGGACCATGCTGCACTGTCACCGCCCCTGACACTGATACCCCAAATGGCCTTATGTGTACTGGTAGAAATATTCTGTGACCCAGATTACTGGATGGGCAGTTGAAGATGACGTGACATAATAATAACAATAATGATAATGATGATAATAATTCTAATAATAACAATGATGCTGCTACTACTACAACTAATATCAATAATTATAATAATAATAATAATAATAATAATAATGATAATACATTTTAATGAATAATAATACATCCCTAACATAGATAGTTGACTTCTCTACCCTCATATCTCTGCTTGGTGTAGCACCTACAGGCACTAGCAATAACAGGGCGATTCATCACATGCAATCCACAAAACACTATATCAATGGACCCGAAATGCAAACGACACAACACACAACCATAACATAAAGCACTGTATACATCCAAGAGAGTCCCAATGAGTTCATTGTCTTTATGGCAGTGAGGTAAAAGGCTCCGTTTAGAGTGTTTTGTCTCAGTGTGGCCATTGATTTTTTACTGCAGCACTTTCCACATAATAAAAAAAGATGAGAAATAGAGAAGGTCACACAAGCTTCTGTTTGTTCTCAGGAATTTTCATAACAGCACCCCCCCCCCTCCACTGCTCCATGAAATGTCTTCAATGCATTAAGCATGTCATTTGTCTCTTAAGATCAAAACACGCCACAGTGCCATCATTAGCTGACATTGCATCACTATGACAAACAGCTCGAATTTAATCTCCATATCATTTTTTTTTCATCTCCACCTCGTGGATGTTTGTTTTTATTAAGTTGGATTAAACCCACCTGATTTGCATGTTATATTTATTCTAATCATCCTGTGACATTCTGTGAGTGATTTCCAACACTTTCATAATCCTTCAGATAAATGAATCCTGGGCCACATTCCTATACATCTTGTATGTCTCTGAGGTGTCTGCTTTCAAGTGAACCACCCAAATGAAGACAGATTTCTCCCATCCCACAACTTCTAATAGGGATTTTTGAAATGTGAATATGTGGTAGTTTAAGAGTCGATGGACACATTCCTTTGATCTTTTAAGATTTAAATTGGTGGTCCTTGGTATGTACATAGGATGTTCACAGCACTGTCCTACAATTGGTATGTGACCTGATTAATCGACAATGAAGATTTTAATGAATGCCAATGTTTTGGGTTTTTTTTTCCCCATACAACTATAACAGCACTTTATTAATCATCATCATAATAATAATAATAACAATAATAACAATAACAACAACAACAACAACAACAACAACAATAATTAGAATGATTACAATGTAATATATTGTATAATGTAACATAATAATAATAATGATAATATTAATAATAATACATCTATTGTGTGTCGACAATAGGTGTCCAGAGGCTATTCTGGTCAGTAAAAGTGTATTCAATATGTATGTATGCACTTGTGCATATGACTTCCTCAAAACGAATGGTAAGTAATGATCATGATTTACACTTATTAAAGCTGAATGATTCTCTGTCCTTTTTGTTTACACTGATCTCTGACCTGTGATTTAGCAAACAACTCTGTAACGAAGCCTATTAAAGGGATCTTGGCATGATGCAGCTCTGTGTGTGTGTGTGTGTGTGTGTGTGTGTGTGTGTGTGTGTGTGTGTGTGTTTCAATGCACAACAGCTTTATGCACCAGATCAATAAGTCAATCAGGATTTCATTACTCATTCGCCAGGTTCCCTCTGTTATTTTTTTTTCTCTTTCTCTCTCTCGCTGCCCTGCAAATTAAAAACGAGACGGCGCTGGTCTGAAGGAACTGCTCACAAGCAGCTGACACACAGTCCCCTCGCCAAATTACATCAGCCCACATGTTGTGCTAGTGCCATTGTTATGCAGCCTAATAAAGAAATTGCACCTTGAGCAAAGGGAGAAAATAAAAAGTCGCTCTCGGTCTCTCAAGGTTAATTGGATAATTTATAACAAGCCTGTTGCAAAGCCACCTCTGCATGGTGGTTCAGCCCGGGTAGCTGTGGTTGGCGCTCTCACACACACACACACACACACACACACCTCCACACACACACACACACACACACACACACACACACACACACATACTGAAAACACTGCAAGTTTGGCATGACCCTTATCAGTGGCTGGCAGTCTAATTACAGCTCAGGCAGTGGGAATCCATTGATTTGGAGATAAATGTTAGCACACCTGTGAACTGAATCCATTACGATCCTTATCTTAATGGCTCTGGGAAAATGCTTCATTAGGGCTCATTACAATAATGTGCGGCATTAAGCATTAATTAGTTTACTATGGTGCCAGATTCACTTTTAGAGGAAAAAACAGGAGTTGCTGTCTATATGACATGGCTTGTGTTGTGCAATAATAACAAGAGTTGAAAGTTAAAAAGAATTGCATGAGGACGATCAGCAGAAAACACAATAACATTCCTTTTCTTAAAGGTGATGTGTGTAAGATTCGGTGACATGAATTCATGAAAATGTTGGTATGTAATTGTTTTGTAATACTTTTAGATGTGACAAAAATGACCACAGGAGTGAAGTTTCATGTTGTATCCATCACCTCATCCTCACCCTTCTGAACATGCAGGAGAACCTATGGTAGACTTCAGTGATTAAAGCTCAAAAGACGTACGTCCACTCTGGGCTACTGTAAAAAACATGGCAGCCTACATGGAGAGGACCCGCTCCTCATGTAAATGAACACTAATGGGCTCATTTAAGGGTCATGGAAAAGCATATTTGGGTGATTATAAATTCATGAAAAAGTCAATATGAAATTGTTTTGTAATGTTTTTGGACGTGACAAAAATGACTGAAACTTTACACACTGCACCTTTAATCACGTTTTCTCCTCAATAATTGGACGGGTGACAGGGGAGGAGCTAATATCCAGCAAATATCATATGACCCAGATCTGCCAGGTAGCACGTCTTCACCGCCACCACCACCACTGCTGCTGACACCATCTGAAGGAAATGATCCTTGCACTATAATGAGCTGTGAAATTACATTAGGAAGAGAGGAGCTCCATTCTCACCCTTACCTAACTTTGAGGGGGGGGGGGCGGTTGGCGTAGCTTGAGCCTCAGGATGAGGACAACTTAGATTCTGACGAGTTGAGGGATAGGGCTGCAGGAGCCTCACCTAGATTGGAATGCTGACAGCCACATAATCACCGTGGCTGCAATGGTGAGTATTATGTGGAGCGTGGTTATTTTAGGAGTGGGAGCGCTGGAAGAGAAGGGGATGATTGACACCTCGCAGGGCGCTCGGGCTCCTTCGCACGGGAGCGTTTCTCGGTCCATAGGAAACAGACTTTTTTTTTTTTTATTTGGACCCTGTTTGTATAATGTATATGTATATATTTTGGAGCACTGCAGTTGGTAGGTGTAGATTTGTCGAACAAGGAAATGAGATGACAACTGTGGGAATGTGACCATGTTAAAGGTGCAGTGTGTACAGTTTCGGTCATCTTTGTCACTTCAATTGGTGGAAGAAGAATTACAAAATAATTACATTCTGAGATTTTCATCATCACTCAATTTTTTTGTTCACATTACCCTAAAGGTGCAGTGTGTAAGATGTTACCTGTAGTAATCGAATTACAAAACAAATATACATGGACATTTTTACTAATGTATAATCACCTCAATGTATAACTTTTTTTAAGTTACCCTTAAATGAGCCCTTTAATGTAGATTTTTAATCAGTGGGGGATCCTCCCTATGGGGCAGCCATGTTTTTACAATATCCCAGAGTGGACGCACTGAGCATCTTTTGAGCTTCAATGACAACCCAGGACGACCATATAACGTCATGTAGATGTCACCAAATCTTACACACTGTACCTTTAAACGTTTGTATATTTACATGAGGAGCGGGTCCTCTCTATGGGGCCCACCATGATTTTACAGTAGTAAAAGTGAACGTACTACACATCTTTTGAGTTTTAATGACAACTGAAATCGACCATAGGTTCTCCTGCATGTTCAGAAGGGTGAGGGTGAGGTGATGGATACAACATGCAACCTCACCTCTAGATGTCACCAAATCTTACACGCTGCACCTTTAAACAAACTTATCTATCTATTTTGGTCTTGAATCCGCTGCTGTGTGAGGAGGGAACCATGTAAAATGCAGTGTTCACTCCGGCTCTTTCAGGACATTAATTGATAAATGCTAAACTGAATATCTTGAGAAATTTTTTTATCACTGCTGCGGAGAGAGAGAGTAAAGTTCAGCTTCAACCTTAACTAGTGCGTGTGTCCTAACGAGGTGCGTTAATGCATTCAATTCATCTGTGGCCTGAAACAAAATATAGAGTATGGAGTGGACACTCCATGGATCATTAAGAATAATCATGATGAGAAAGTGGAGCGCGGTGGGAGAGGACAGTCATGGGGTTGTTTGCCCTTTGAGACTCTGGATGTTTGATGTGTGTATGTAGAAGATGTGACGGCTCAGCGGGACAGGAAGTAGGTCTCTAAATGTCCACCGGTGGCTCCACATTCGGGCGTATGTGACATATGTGCACATAGGGGACCTGGATGCATGTGCAAGATCAACCAATGGAGCCAAATTCATTTAAACATCATCCTATCATATACTATACATGGGATTTAAAGGTGCAGTGTTTACGATTTGAGGACATCTAGAGGTGGAATCGCATGTTGTGTCCATCACCTCACCTTCACCCTTCTGAGCATGCTGGAGAACCCATGGTTGACTTTAGTTGTCATTGAAACCCAAAAAATGTTTAGTATGTCCAGTCTGGGCTACTGTAAAAACATGGCAGCCCCCGTAGAGAGGATCGGCTCCTCATGTAAGTATACATGAATGGGCTCATTTAAGGGTAAAGGAAAACAATAAAACATGTAGGTGAATATAAATTCATGAAAAAGTTGGTATGTAATTGTTTTGTGATATTTTTAGAAGTGACAGAAATAACCAGAATTTTACCCACTGCACCTTTAAATATATTAAAGATAAAGATTATGACATTAAAAAGGTGAATGATGCTCAGTTTGTGTAAATATTCCAAACATGGTTTCATTTCATTTTTCAGTCTAATCACAGCTTTTGAAATATGACTTGAATGTACGAGTGAGGAATCTGTTTCTTCCTCCATTGTTTGGTTGCATTGTTCAAATATTAAAAATAGTCACGTCATCTTTCATTTGAGACTTAAAAGAACTGCAAATTGTCCTCTTTTATATTTTTCAATTAGTTTGTTTTCCTACAAGGCGTCGTCGTCGACAACCCAGCAGGGCTACGACACCACCTCTCCTTCTCACCCTAAACAATGACATCACCACTTTCATTCAGGTGCCGAAGCCAAAGTAAACAATCCGGCTAACTTCTGAACCAGGTGAGGACCACTGAGGCAGAGCCCATCCCCCCTGAATCGGGTCACCCATCGGTTACTCCGTATATTTTATATCCGCCGCATATTTCTTTCATTATTTCTTCAGGCAGCCACACTCGACCCTCCTCTTAACAAACTCTGGCATCCCCCTGGTCCCTCCCCTCCTCCCCGCCTCTCTCTCTTTCTCTTTCTCTCTCTCTCTCTCTTTGCCTCAGGCCCGTGGGTGGTTCAAATAATTTGCTTAATTTGTTGCCATTCACTCTCAGGACATGGATCAAAGAGCTGTTAAATTGCATTGACGTGGCGGCATCTCCGAGTGACGGGGAGAGAGGGAGGGAGAGGGAGAGCAGGAGAGACAGAGGACGATCGAGACTAGGAGAGAGAGAGAGAGAGAGAGAGAGAGAGAGAGAGAGAGAGAGAGGAGACAGAAGTAAACCCTGCAGCAAAAGGAGGAGTCTTCCAG
>JAFBJT010109516.1:0-30136 GCA_016785325.1 Chascanopsetta lugubris
GACGGCCGATAAAAGGCTCAAAGGGCCTCCGGCTCAGACTGGGGTATTAATACGGTTAGAGGCGGCCGACAGCTCAGAGTGTGTCGGTTCAAACCTGGGATAAAAGAGTATGTCTTGGGACTGGATCTCACATCCTCCCTCTACATACATAGTTGTAACCTGTTTAAATGGGCGATCACAAAAGCTGAGAAATAGACATTCTCCGACGTACGCTGTCGCCACTGTCAACCAGTGACGTGACTCAGGCTCCACTTTAATTTCCTGTTGAAACAACATTGCTTTGATGCTGGGGACACATGAGACATGTGCGTTTGCTTCCACGCTCACCACATAACGCTGATTCTGCAGAATCACGACACAGCCATTCAGAAATGGAGCCCACAAAGACGCAATCAGCATTTCCTTCCTGATCTGTGCATCAGCTCATGCTGGAGCCACATCAGAGATACAGATGCTCTCCAACCCAGGTCCCGCAAGCCTGCAATCTACGGGGTGGGTCTAGAGGGTGGTGCTTCTTCTTATCGGTTCTTATCCACGACACTATAAACAAACATTCGTTTAAAGTTCTCGAATGCAACTTTAAAAACTACACGTTAATGTCCAAAATGAACAAATCGTATCTCTGTAACTATAGTGCCTATTTGAATAATCACGACGTATACAAATGGTACAGTAATGTGTCGGTAAGGTAAGAATAGTGACAATGTGCCTCTGTGGATTGTGGAAATGAGGCAGTATAATTATACATGTGTTCTCTGCAGATGGGATGGAAAGTTAAAACCACCTGTGAGCTCTTGCTATGAACTACGGCATATCTTACTACCAAATGAAAATTGAAAATGTTGTATAATGTAATTGTGGGTTCCATTTTCCAAGAGCGGATATAATTATTCACAGCAGAGGCCAAAGAGTTAAGGTCTCTAAAGTGAAAAACATCAGGTTTTTATGCTGAATTTAGATTCGAGCAGATGTGATGTTTCCATTTCGATCACTGGTTGTTAGATTGAAAACATAAAAAGCAAACTACAGTACTGAAGTATGTTCCTGGTGGCAGATGTCGGGGCAGACTGAGGACACTGCCCTTGGAAATGGGCGGGAGTAAATAGGGGCACAAGGCACTGCTGGAGTCTCTTTGTAGTGTTGCGGGGCTCACACACACCTAATAACTCATTCTCTGACTCTGCTGTGACCTCACATGGAAAATCTCTATTTGCATGCGACACTTAAATAGATGAAGAAAAAAATAAACACAGCCCATCCATCAAATTAAGATAAAATCTCATGGCGAGACTTTCTCTGTGAGAAGCCTAAACTGTAACAGATCAGCTCAGCTACTTACTCCATCTCTTCCTCCTCCTCCTCCTCCACCCTCATCCCTCTCTCTGTCTCTCTGCTGCCGGGGTGTGAGCTCAGGCTTATCCAGTTCAAGGAGTTTTAATCTCAACTCTTCCTCCTGAAACACCCTCGTTTCAAAAGAAACTTCAGCTGGCGACTTGAACTTGAGTGTTTAATCCTTGATGCCAAACGGAACTTGTTGCTAATTAAAGCAAAAGCGGCGAAACTCATGCTGCATTACCATTTGTCAGATTAGATAGTGCTGTGAATGTGGAAGGAGTTATTCAGTGGGACTGTGAAAGTACTTTCTAACTTGTGACCTTCAAGTCTATCAAATCAATGGAAAGTATGTAAATATAAGCTACACTCAAAAGACAGAAGAAGAGAAAAAGAGAAAGGGGTGAATGATCATTGGAAAAATCAATTATGTAATATTGAATCCGTGCTGTTTTTGTAATGTGCATCAGTGTTATGTATAAGTTTGGATGAGATACAGTGTTATGTATCCGGGTAGGCGTTATAAGCTCACTCAGCCTACACATCGTTGGCCTGTTTATTCAATTTGATGCTGTTTGCACAAACGATACTTGGCCAAAGAATCAATAACTAAACATTGATTCAAACATAACCACAGCATAAAGGCCTGTTCCGTCTCCAGCAGGCGATTTTAAATCACATGTATGTGGAGAGGAACGAGTGAGAAGTTATAAGATCCAACATAAGAAGTGATTTCTTACTGTCTACCGATGATACACGCGATATAAAACTAGACATAATGTCATCAAAATCATACACACTGAACCTTTAAAACGGGGCTCACATGTGGATGAGACCAAACATTAGAGTGGACAGGGTGTCACATTAGGATAACATGAGGAGATGTGATATAAAGATTCACAGTTCATGGGTGAGTGGAAGGTAAATGGGGCGGTTTAACATCATATATACATTTGTTTGAATTATTCAGCTGATCCATGTTATGCATTTATGAATTCAGTGATACAGTTCCACTTCCTCGATGGGTCTATGTAGCTTCTGGAAGCATTAAGGTTAGCGGCTGGTTTAATTTCTGTTACAAAAACAGGACATCGCCTCTTGGCTCATATATGAAATATTTCAGGGTAAATCCGTCTCGCTCTCCATGTCAGCAGCTGAATATCACTTCATCGTTTCTGCATCTCCAAAATGGTCGCCGGACCAGCAGCGGGCAACGGTGCAAGATAAATGAGGGCGAGCGCTTCGTAATTTCCATATCAATCATGGCAAGTGTCAGCGGGTTAAGTTGAGGAGAAGGAGAGGGAGAGAGAGAGAGAGAGAGAGAGAGAGAGAGATGGAAAGAGAAAAGGACAGAGAGAGAGAGAGAGAGAGAGAGAGAGAGAGAGAGAGAGAATAGGAATCTAGATGCTTTTGTATGAAGATACTCTATTATTTAACCCAAGCCATTTCAAAGCGAGGGGCCAGGTAATGCACCTTGTGGCACGCCGCCAAACGCAAAAAAAAAAGAAAGAAAAAGAAACGTCCATCTCCAATAATCCTTGAAACGGCGCCCGAATCTCAGCAGCCCCCCGACATGAGGGTGCAGACAGAGTGCAGCTGTCATTTCGGCCCTAAATGTCCGGCTCCATTCATCTTCCGGAAACATTAACATTGAATCGCGCTTGTCAGCGTGCATTTCAACCGGGCCTTGATGTGGAGGCGGTGCGGCTGCAAGCCGGCAGCGACGGGAGGGAGGAGGAAGGAGGTAGGAAGTGGGAGGGAGGGTGGGAATGGGCAGTGGGGGAGGAGGTCCTCCAGGAGCCATAACAAGTTCTGGAGAGTCGGTGCGGGGGAAACTTTGCGCCGCCATCATCTCGTTAATAGCGGGAGTCATCAAAGGACAGCAGACGATTGATTGAGCGGACCTGACTGTAGCACAGTTTCCTCCCCGTGGCGACGTGTATCAACCTGGGCCACAGGTCCCTGTGTTCCACAGCTTAACTACCTCTCAGCCCCCCGCCCCCCCCCACCCCGCTGTGACAAATGGCTTCTGTCTCTTCTAATGTAATATTTGTTTCTACTTCTGAGAGGCTTTCGGCGTGGACTCCGTCTGCCGACTGCTTCATTGCGTTAGCCGACTTTATTCCCAGACCTGCTGTCAGTTGCGGGGACCGTCTGAGTGGTCTCGTCCGTCTGTCTTTTGTCTCGTCCACTTTCGTCCTCACCGACTTCTCTCTGTGCCGCTCCCTCGTCAACCCTTTGCTCCGTCTGTCTCGGCGCTCGCCATCTCTCCGCCTCCCCCGTGCACTTCCGTCTGCCTCCCCTCCCTTTACCGCTCCGCATCTTTTCCCTCTTCCTGCCCACCCCCCCCCAACCCATCCCCCTTTCCTCCACTTAACCACCGCGTCTTTGCTCCAGATGCTAGCTGTCTCAGCTCCGTGGGCCGCGTCTCAGTGATGGGCCCCTCCAGGAATTCAAAGCACCATTCTGGCATTTTCTTCCAAGCAATTGCTTTCTTGCAGTAATAAAGGATGGAACAGGGAGGGGGAAGGAGGGAGGGGAGCGGAGGGGAGGGGAGGGGGGGGGGGTTGCTTTAGCATCTCTCTGTGAATGAGCTTCTTGGCCCGAGGCAAAATAAGCACAAGTGTGCATCCGTGGATGCTCTGGAGGCGGGAGCACACCGAGAGCGCCCCTGTCCTGACTCTAACCCAATTAGGCCTCAAAATTCCACAATCTATCTTAAAAAAAAAAAAAAGTTACCATTAATCACTTCATGCTTTGTCAAAGTCTCGAGTTCTGTGGCACTACTTTCAACTTAATGAGAAAACTACACTTCCATAGCAGAGTCAGACACACACTTAACACCAGATACTTTTTTGCATGCCCCAGTGGCAGCCAGGCAATTACGCAATAACGGCCCCCTTCTCTTTGACTGTGACCTGTTGAGCCCCGCAGCCATACACAATATGATATGTAAATACTGCACATGTGTGGTTTTAATGGTAATTAAAGTCACATCGACGCCAAATTAATTCACAGCCATACACGGGGCATTTAAGGTGCAATTAGCCATGGTGGCGGGTACGACGATGCGAGGTACGAGGCTGCATATACTCCAAACACTTCACAATTTGTTTTCACATTAAGCAAATGTCACAGCATATTAGCATGCTATTATGGCGCCCCTGTCTCTGGCACAGCAGGGTCTGGTTTAGAAAAGGTGCAGCCGGAGCCGGAGAACAAACAAGAACAGAGGGGGCGCCGTGTCGGGGGTTGGTGGGGTGGGTGAAATGACAAGGGGGAAAAAAGAAGAGAGGAATCAGCGTGATGGAGAAGTTACGGTATGGCAGCATTAACAAGTGGACCAACTGTTGAGGCTGTGGAGCAGCTGCGGGGAAGCAGAGTGTCAGCTTGTTCACTGCGGATCACGCTGAGAAAGGAAAACACATGATGCTGACCTGATCCAGCAGAGAGATGAAGAAAAGGAAGAGGAAATACTGTTTACTGCCCTGAGCCAGGGGGCGTTTGTGTTTAAATGGTCAGTCGGTAAATTACTGCAGCCTCCTTTCCTTTCCTCTGGAGTTTCTACAGTTTTAATAACAACAAACAATATCTGGGAGGCAGAGTGGGTCGCCCACAATCCAAAAGGTTGGGAGTTCAAATCCTGGCAACTCCAGTTCGCTGAAACTTGTTTGGGAACGAGGCAGCTATCGTAGGATGTAGAAGTGTTTTGGGACTGTGCCTTTAAGGCGACTGGAGAATGGAGCTGAGGTCATGAGGTGATGGTTGCACTTGAACAACTGTGACTCAGCATAAACTTTGACCTTTCAGTTTGGTCTTCATCTCTTCCTTTAACATGGAGAAGTTGGCATGGTGACACATACAGTAGCCATCCACTAGATGGAGTCAAGAGTCAGTATCATCTGAGATCACACAATGTCGTTTACTACAGAACAACTGTTGAATGCATGCTACCAGCTCTGTGAGGCTACACCAGAACACAGCAGTGTTTTGAGCTAAATGCTAACACCACTGCACTAACATGCAGATGTTTAGAATGTAAACATTAACCATCTCCATATGTTGTAATTATAGCATGTTAGCATGCTAGCACTTGGCAGCAGTCAGCCACGTTCTGGCAAAGATGATGTATGTAATTGTGCTTGATTGAACTTAATGAGTGAACCATCGTTGCTGTCAGCCCAATGCAAACGTCCACCAGTGGAGCTCCCATGACAGGAATAGCTTGGCCATAAATCACAGTGTGTTAACCTCCCCGGCAAATAACCACCTCCTGTTAAAAACCCCGTGAGAACACCGCAAAAAGAGACACATGGTTTCCACCTATTGCTGCTGTAATTAGTACCCAAACTGAAAGCGCAGCTCCGACTGGTGGGGCTGTCGTTAAACTTGCAGGTATTTCATCACAAAAATCAAAGCACGGGGCAAATGAAGACTGATGGTCATCAGCAGAATTCACAGGACGATAAGAGGATGAGTGGAGGATAAGACGTGTGTTAAAGACACGTGGATGTTTGTGTGAGCCCCAGAGGAGTGGAGGTAAAGCATGTTGTGGTGACTGATGTTGCCAACTCCCAAAGAGTTGAATTCAAGGTGAAACAGCTCAGTACTTACACAGTGTAACAGATATTCTTTGTAAAAAGAAAGGAGGGGTGGCGGTGTTCGGAAAATAAGCAATCTACTTGTCAAATTCAGCATTATATGTCACCGGGGAGAACGGGCCCCTGGTTTGGTGTAATTGCCTTTCCACACTTTCCACAGTCTGCAAACATCAACACATTTTTAAAAAAACTTAGGGGATGATGGATGCCCCCCTTCCTCGCCAACAACCGTGCGCCTGAAAATCACAATCAACACACATTCCCCTAAAACCGTTCACTGCCGGATAAACAGTGCAGCAGCGGGGGCTGACATATGAGCACTGGTAAACACATTGCCCGCGGCCATCTCCTATATAAAGTCAATGGGGGGTCCACATATGCTCAATGTTTCATGCGCTCCATCGCAAAATGTCTCAATACTTCTCCACTGCTCTACCAAAGATGGCGGTTTCCATCTGTGCCGCTCGCTGCTCTCGCCTCGGCGCTCATCATGGTGTTTAAATTTTACAAAGCCACCTTCTAAAAAGCTGCTCAAATATGCATGCGGTCTCTGGCCCCATTTCCGGGGGTCCGTAATGTGGCTGTTGGCTCTCTCGGTGGAAAACTCAACAAGTTGACTCCCTTTATGAATTTGCGTCCCCAGGCCATCGGCAGCCATTGCTGCCGCTTCTTGACAGTGTCTCCTCTCCGCCTCTCTCCCTCCCTGCAGAGGAAGAGGCTCCAGGCTATGCTGAAAATAGGATAAGATATTCAAATATGTGCATGTGTTCACCTACAAGTTCTTGCGTTTTTCGAGGTCAACACGAGTCCCCGTTTTTTCTATTTCTTTTTTCACCTCCTCCTCTTGGCTGCTAAATCAGACCAGCCTCGCCAGGATCTCAGACAGAAATGTGCGTATGTGAGCACGCCAGCAGGCGTGAGCCTCACAGTGACGCCCCGCTCTTACGGCGGCGAAGTGAGACGCCTGGGCGGGTGGCGGCATCCTTTATACCCGACGGATGCCCCCGAGCCGCAGTTCTCAGTAACAGTCAAGAATCCATCGATCGCAGCCACAGAACAACAGCAGCTCATAAACAAACAGGCAGAGGGAAACACAGGGGAGCGAGCTTGGGAGACGGAGCACAGAAATGTGTGTGGGCAAGCACGAGTGTGTGTGTGTGTGTGTGTGTGTGTGTGTGTGTGTGTGTGCGACCTCCCTGCATCCTTTAAATCTCTGGCATTCATGTATGTGCAAGTAGGTCACGGCTGTTTGCATTTTTGCTGTGACCCTGAATAACTGCTTTGATGCACTCGTTCACACGTGTGCACATGAGTGTAACCCATGTGCCAGCTTTGATGTTGTGTACATTCATATCTATGGCGCTGTGATCAGTCTGTGGATCGTGTGCATCACACTGAAGGCCACACTGAATCAGCGTTGCTCCTGAAGGCTGCGACACAACGGCACTTGTGTGTGTCTGTGTGTGTGTGTGTGTGTGTGTGTGTGAGACCCACTCCTCTTCATTTCTATCACTCTCTTTCTCTCCCTTCTATTCCCCGTTCCCCTCTTTCTTAGCTGGGACGGCGGCCATGCCACACTCCTCCGCCATCCAAAGCTAAGATTAGCATACTGATTAGCCCGCCTCGCAGGATCCATCCTCGCGTTCCTCCTTCTCCTCCCGAGCTCGCGCGCCGAGCTACAACCTCATGAATACATAACAGCACTGTCAGCAAACAAATGCACGGCCGGCAGCTTCCAGAGGAGGGTGCTGGTGCACAGAGCACACCGGGAGTTTATTTATTCTTTCTCTTTTATTTCTATTTCATTCAATTTCTCTCCTTTTTCCCGATATGATCAGGCGGCACCGGAACATTCTGCTGTGTGAAGAGTTTTATTGCGGCAGCTCGTGGTCGGAGCAGTGTAATTGTTGAGCAGTTGTCTTTTATCCTCCCTCTCTCTCTCTCTCTCTCTCTCTCTCAGCTCAGTGTTCATCTTCTTCATTCTTTTCTTTCATCTTATTTCTCTCCCTTTCACCCTTCCCTCAGAACAGCCACCTCCATTCTTAACCCCCACAGTCTCCTGCCCATATCTCTCTCTCTCTCTCTCTCTCTCTCTCCCTCCCTCCTCTGCAGGGCCTGAGTGAGTACGGCAGATCATGTGAAGTTGGATGTTGATTCTACGTGACAGGCACCATATGAGTCATCGCCATAATCACAGAACCCACCCCCCCTTCACCGTCGCACCCCCCTCCAACCCCCCCCCCACCCCTCCATTGACCGCCACACAGCAAAGTCTCTTTGGTCCCTCACAGTTGCTCACACAGTGCATGCATGTTGACTCCCACATTATTCATGTTACCAGAGTCATTCAGATGAAAAGCGCTTTCAACTACGCTAAAACAAAATTGTCATGGTTGAGGAGAAATGTGTGAGTCGGGCATGTTTGGAGAAAAGCTCCAAAGTGCATGACTGCACATTTTTATACAGTGTAGTCATGTATGTGCAATACTGTACGTGCATATGCATGGATATAGAACCGCTTTTGCACAAACTGGAAAAAATGTGCAAAGACAAACAATATTGGCCAGTGCTCATTATACTAATACTTACAACTGATGTAGAATGTGGTAGAACTCATACAAATAACTGATCAGTACATGAATGACCATGAATTACTATGTGTTCCACAATGGGAAACTGTTGGGCTTCTCTTTGGATTAAAGGTACAGAGTCAATGATTTAGCGGCATCTAGTGGTGAAGTTGCATGATGTAGCTGTTGTAGCCATCCAAGCATGTAGGGGGACCTACATTCAACTGTGGAAAATGGTCTGTATTTATATTTTTGAAAACAACAATTTGAAATATTAGGTCATTTTAGACAACGGTTTGTTCCTCTAACAAGAGGAATACAGATCATTTCAACTAATCCTTACAGAATGGACCTTTAAGTGAAAGACTCATTCAGTATTTGGACTTAAGAAAGCATGCCTCATGACATTAGCGTGGGCACCAGCACAGACTACAGGGATTCAAAAGCTGCTGGAACGTCTCCAGAGTGAGAGGTTAAACATTTCCCCAATAATCAATAGAAACAATCATTAGCTGAGGCCTTAAATCATAGAGACCTTAGTGAATTGGTGTTTTACAGTCTGTATGGATTTCAAATATGGGTGAAGGACAAAAATTACAAAGGAAAGGAAAGGGAAGAAGAAGAGGGGGAGGTGGGGAGGAGGAGGAGGCAGAGGAGGAGTTATTAAACAGGAGGACCAGCTGACACCAGAGAGATGGAAAGGAAGAGAATCAAAGAGGGAACGCTACAAAGAGGAAGCAACATGAACAGGGGAGAAAATGGAGAAGAAGAAGAGTGACCGCTGCTGACCGCAACATCAAAGAACACAAGAACAAAGTAGAGTCTAGGGCGAGATAAATATGAAGAGAGGACAAAACTGAGAGACGAGGAAGGTCAGGCGAAATGGAAATGGGTGAGAAGAAACAAGACAGTGAGCGGTGGAATCTTCAGAGTGTGAGCGATTTGAGAATTATCAACATGAGAGAGCACGAGCTACGAGGAAATTGGAGGGAGGCGGCCTCCGAGGGAGTTTGGTTTAACAAACAAACAAAAGCGGAAAACAATAAAGGAAGATGAGCATGATTCATGTTATCTCCTGCAGCGCCAAGCAATTCCAAGCGATAAGGGTTGAAGGAAGAATCAAAGAATGGCAGTATCGCTCCAGTTAGTAGGTCCCACCAGGGGATGAGGTGTTGCTGGCTATAGGAGGTCGAGCTCCTTTAGTGGGTGGGTGGGTGGGTGGATGGATGGGTGGGTGGGGCCTTTCAAAGACTGCTGACTGAAACAAACATCCACGCGGCCATTGATTGGACACAAGCTGGAGATCAATCAACATGGCCGAAGGCAAAAGCAAAGAAGAAACAGACCCCCGCCACCTCCTCTATCCAGAGGCTTTCGTCCTTTCACACCAAAAATCCTCCACTGATTAACCCGAGGCCTGTGTGATTACAAAGAGAACTCCATCTGCTGTCAGTCGTAGGAGGGGGAAAGGGGGAGCGAGAGGGAGGAGGACGGGGCCGGAGTGGACGTTACATGAGGGAAAACTCTGGAAAATGATGGTGTAATGAAATGTGTTCACAATGGAGGCTAATGTGCACGGAGACAAGATGATTGTGTTGATGATTAGCTCGGCTGCTAATGAAATAGTCGTGGACGATGCACGTATAGAGTCCGTTTCTTTCACACATAGCAGACTGGAGAGCATGTGTGTGTGTGTGTGTGTGTGTGTGTGTGTGCGCCAGCTGGATTTCACCTCATACATCTAGTGACTCAGAAAAGAGCAGGAGGAGGGAGGGCGTGAAAGATTTGTTTGTGTGGTGCGTTTAATTGCATTTGAAGGTTGTCCTCAGGCAACAGTTGCACCTAGAGTCCAATCTAACTCTTCATATAGAATAAAGAAGAGTGTGTATATAGTATTTAACAGGTGTGTGTGTGTGTGTGTGTGTGTGTGTTGTTTAGGACTACAAGCTCTATACAGAGCAGCATCTGTCGCTGGGTGTCTCGTGCATAGACTACATGACCAATGCGTGACTGTCTGACCTCAGTAAATCACTGACAGTTACACAGCCCTCAGGAGAGGTGTGTGTGTATGTGTGTGTGTGTGTGTGTGTGTGTGTGTGTGTGTGTGTGTGTGTGTGTGTGTGTGCGTGCGTGTGTGTGTGTGCACCTGAGAGAGATAGAGAGGGACACGTGAGACTTAATTAGGCCCTTGGCACACTTAAGTCCATCCCACCATTTAAAGAAAGTGATTTCCCCGCAGGCAATACACAATGTACGTGTGTGTTTGTGCTTGTTTTTATATCCTTGTGAGGACCATTTTAAGGACATTTTGATCGTTCTTCACTTCTTTAATGAGCTGTTGATGGATAAGGGTTAGGTTAAAGGTTAGGGTTCGGCAAATAATGGCGATTATAAGATGGAAAGGGGCTATGGGGAATTTATTATGTCAATGAGTGTCCCCACTAAGATGGATATACAAGGATGTGTGTGCGTGTGCGTTTGCGTGTGTGTGTGTGTGTGTGTGTGTGTGTGTGCGCGTGCCATTAAGAATCAAGAGGAAAAAGAATAAACTGACACGTCGACAACTAGTGTAATCAATACCCTCAAAGGGATCCTTACCAGCAGTGGCACAGTTATTGCGCTCTGTGCGTCACCACATGACACGGTCACCCACTGCGCAGCGGCATCTGCGCCCACAGCGTCTGGATACCGATACAAGTGACCAAGAGAGGGGAAGAAAAACAGCCCCGAACTTACCGCAGTAAAGAACGAGCAGCGCAGTCAGAAGCACCACAGCCCAGAAAGTTGACGACATCCTCGGCCACCCACTGGCATCCTTGCGCCTTGCCAACCTCGACACCGGAGCCATTGAACGTCCACGGAACGCTTGTAAAGACACGACGAATACTACAAATGATAACAATAACGTGGTAATCTCACTATCCAGGTCGTCTTATCACTGCGCTCATATCTCCGCGTGTAATCCAAGAAAAAGACGGGTCAGGATCGAGCAGCTGGTGGGGAAGCGGCGGGTGGATCATCCGCGTTGGCTGTGCGTAAAAGCGGAAAAAAGGGTCACATCTTCCTGCAGGAATCCCAGTTTAGGGATCAGCCCGTGGTTGTTTAAAAAAAAAAAACAAGTTAGAAAATGTCCCTTTAGTTCTCCCAAAGTGTGATCACTTCTTCCTGGGTCCTATGTTTCAATAAAAGCCAAAAAGACGCACGGCCAAGTGTTCGATCATCGGTACCGCAGCGTCGTTAAACCCCCTTCCCTTCACCTGTGGTGGGTCTCCAGCTTTCTCTCCGACGGCATGGTCCAAAGAGCCGTGGAGGAAAGATACACCATAATAGTAGAAAATAACAACGATAGAAAATCCGCCCGGCTGAAGGGATGGATGAATGCAGGGAAAGAGGGAGAGAGAGGGAGAGGAAAAAGTCCCCTGAGCTCCGAGGTTCGGGCTCCAAGTCGAGGAGGAGGCGAGTGTGTGAGGGAGCAGGGAGGACGGAGAGAGGGTGTGCGGGGAGAGAGGGGAGCGAGCCGAGAAGTGCGCACCGTGCGTCTCCAAGTGTTTTTTTTCCAAAGTGAAAGGTTCGATGGAGATGATCGATATGACGTCAGCAATAAGTAACTCGAGGTCGCGGGTTGACAGCAGCAGCCGCAGCGGGAGGGCGCTTGTTACGCAAAGAGAAATCATTTGGAGCAGCGTGCAAATCTCTGTGAATCACAGTTTCTTGCGTCCTGCTATCGATGTTCGTTTGATTTATGGGTCGATAGATATTGACTGATGTCTCCCAGCGAGCAACACAGACATAATTCACACATGTAATTCATATTAATCAGTGATTTGTTATCATAATATCAGCTGAATGATGTAAGTCCGGCAGTATTACTGCAGTGTATGTGTTAACTGTAAGTACATATTAGTATATTTACTTTAACTGGCACTAGATTCATATACATTGACTTAAAACATAGATCAATGCTGTATCACACTATAGGTTACGGTAGTGGGGGGGTAACACGAGTACATTCATGTAAATATACAGTACTGAGAAACTTCATCTGATAGCTTAAGTCACCAAACATCTTCAACTGATATACTATCTATAGATGTATATACTAAAGTTCTAGTCTCGATTACCACAGAAATCACTTTAGAAGTATATTACTGGTAACATACACCCACTTAAAGGTCCGGTGTGTAAGTTTACACTATAATGAGCTAAATGTACTGTACATCACTCTGGAATGGATGTGTTTACAGTGGCCCGGAAAGGATAAAATCAACACCTTTTGAATGATTAATAAAGGCTTCTATAGCTTGTCCAGTAAGCATTTACATACAGCATGCAACTCCACCATTAAATGTCACTAAATATGTATAATGTACCTTTGAGTACTTAAGATTGGTATCATATCATGCCGCAAACCTTGTGGTTAGTGTACAGCCCATCTCCTGAGCCACAGTCATCGGTGTGGATGTATTATAAATGCAGTGTCTTTAACCTTGTGTATTTTCTTACAGTGTAATAGTGCTAACTGTGCTCCAGTAAATAGCTGAACTCTCCCTCCTCCGCGGTACAGTGTTGGTCTGCGGCCATCGAGCCAAGTGACAGCGCAGTGGAGGAGCCAGGAGCTTCAGCACCACGGACAGCGCCAGCAGCAGCAGGGCTTCAGCACCACGGACAGCGCCGCGTCCTGACTGCTCAGCCCACACCGTGCTGCCACGGGGCTTCAGCACCACGGACAGCGCCAGCGACTAGGCAGCATGTCGCGGCTACAGCACCACGGACAGCGGCATGCTCTGACCCCATCATCATCAACAGGACGGAGCACCGGTACCACGGACAGCGCCAGCTCCTCTGCACTGAACAGCTCCTCACTCTGGCTGCACCCGTCAAAGCTGGAACCGGCTCCGTCCTGCTGGCAGAGAGGCTCTGGGGGCCTCTGTGCGCATTCAGCACCTCACAGCCTGCCATGCATACTAAACCTAAATCCTGTGTCCTTGTTGTCCTGTGGTCTCCAGGGAACAAACAGGGCCCCCAATCATTAGGCAAGCCAAAAATAGTGCACTTCTATTGGGGCTAATAGAGATGACCTGTCAAGCAAGGCTTCCAACAAGTTACTGCAATAGACATTCCAAGTTCCCCCCATTTAGCCTCACTATATAGTAATGTGCTCTAGACTAGAGTTCTTGTAAACCAGCTTGTAAACCAGAATAGGGTCATAAAGTGGTTAATTGGTGCATGTGTTACTATCGGTCCTTGTAAAGCTCTAAAACTGTAATCGTTCAAGTTGGTAAAAAGTAGAGATTGGACCTTATCTCTAGTCCCCTGTGTCCCTGTGATTAGAGCCATCTATAGTAATGTCTGCATCTTGGTTTATATAAAAGGTATAAAATCAGGACATTGAAGGTGTTGGCTATTTATGTCAATAAATGCAAACTGTCACCAAACGTAGAACTCTTTAAGCTAATGTGGAGTTCTGCATCAACAAAAAATGACTCAGCTTATTAAACTATGGTTTCTATCAAGCCATTTTACAGATTTATGTAAATTATGGAGATTGAATGACCAAAACATGTATGGCCATAATGTTAAGCATCTCCTCCTATTTGGTTGGAATCTTAATTTATTCAAATGAATCCATACAACTGAAAAAATGTATTTGCTCTCCAACAATCATGGATTAATATCCTCATGGTCATATTGTAAAATAATATTTGAATTACATTATGGAGTTACAATGAGGCTCACAATGACCCACTCAGTGGAATAGGAGGGAAATGACCTTCCTGTTAAATACAATGATTTTCAAAACAGCAGCTTACATGTGTTAGCGGGGGCTAGCTTAGCAGTGGATACTATCCAAAGACTGAGGTTAACACCACACTTCCTTTCACGGTCGGAGCACACCCAGAACACCGCGAGCTGTTTCCTCCGTGATTCAATAAAGGCACAGTCCACACTTTTAACGGTTATGAACTGAAACTTCCCTCTAGGTATTTAGAACGAGTGGAAGTGTGCTGGATGAGGGATGAAGCACAATCACATTCCTCTACTAAATATGAATGCTTTAATAAAATCAAGTAAAATCATTTCAATGCACATTAGCACTGAAGCGTCTCTCTGTTTCCTCGTTGCAGGAACACAGTTACAGCCCGGGTTGCAAAAGCACTGGCATGTTGCCTCCCGCACGCTGTTGTGTCAGCGACTGTGGCACCGGCTGCACAACAAGGCCAAAGTCCACTTGGCGCCCACACAAACACACAATAAACACAAAGCTAAACACATACACACCGACTAGGCTGCACACACTTTGAATGCAAATGGAACACATACACACCGTCTGCTTCTTCCATTTGTTGCCGTCTGGATGTAGAAGACACAGACTGTGTTTCACTTTCACATAATGCCTCTTGAAATCCGAAAAGAGCAACAAAGACAGTTTTGTATTTTGGTTGTGAACCTTAAATAATGTATGATCTTATTCTCTCTCAACAACATAAGAGAGCACAAGTTGTGTTGACTCCATGTGTGCACTGGTGCATGTATTGCTGGATCAGGCCCCCGCTGGGGTTCAAATGGACAAATAACTGAGTCGTTCAAATGGCGTTTTTAAAAGCGGATGAGGGTTTCAAATGAAAGATGTGTGAGCGTGTGCCAAGTGCGTTGAAACATCAGCTCTCTGGGTAGGAAATGCGATCCCCAATCTTAGCCACGATGCTCCGGAGATGAGATGAGTAAATGCGTGAGCGGCGCCGAGAAAAGCAGCTGAACGATGCCTAGAAATGATGTGACGCGGACGAACCGATCAACGAAGGCCGTTCTGTTGTTTCCTTTGATTACTCCATGCTTAATGATGCTTTTTAAAAAAGAGCAACTGTTTCTGAGAGTGAATATCAAGCTGGAGTTAAACTCCGCCTGTTTGCTCTTGCTTATAGAGGAAACGCAGCATACTGAATAAACAGATGTTATTGCACAGTGAGGGAAAGTTAAGAGGGCAAAGAGACATCTCCAGAAATGGCTATTTATAGAAACACCTGAGGCGGGGGAGGTGACATGGCAGTCACTGAGTGTTGGGTGCGAGCAAGTGTTTATAAAAATGGTATATAGCCATCTGATATAACGTCGGCTACTTCCACAAACACACATGTGGCCACAGCGGAACCAAGCCACAGTCGTAGCTCATGAGCTGGAGGAGCGCCACCTAGTGGAGCCAGAACTAGTGCAGGAAAGCAAACTCTGAACTAGGTTGGAAAGAGGTGATTGCTCAGTCACCCTGCGACTTTTCCGTGCACAGATGATCTTTCATGCTATTTTTAGAATACGTTCCAGTTGTCCGCCTCCTTTGATTGGACTCACCACAGCTCGTCCGACAGGGAGAAAATGGCTGTTGATGTCATGTAAAGCTCCAGATGCCCAACACAAACACTACTGAGCACCGATCAACACAATCCACCACACAGATCCTGACTGCAACTATACAACATATCACACATAACAATATAAAACAAAACGGACAACTTGAACACTGAAGCCGGGAGGTGAAAAAATAAAAGATGGCAGGGATCATTCCTCGCAGGAGCATCATTCAAACTCAGCACACACACACAACACACACACACACACACACACACACACACTGTGACGTCTCGTATGTGTCCAGTTAAAGTATAGCTGAAAGGTGCACAACTTTGCATTACTGTTTTCCCATGTTAACACCAACTCCCCTAATCAGCGATGATACTAATCATGATACATCAGTTCTGCAGATTGCCAATTAAGTATATATTTCTCAAATTAGAGTTATGACTCTGTAGAAGCATTGTTACAGCATCTCTGTAGAGACTGTATCTTAAATGGTTAGAATGACATGGCTGATGAGCAGATTCTCTATTTAGGCATAAACTGTGTATCGCCTCATTATGTATCTTTGAATAGCAGCGTGCGCATGTTATTCAGGTTACGGTAGAAAATGAGATTGGAAACAGACTGAAATGGGAAATGATGAAAAGTAAACTCCGGTAATAGAATATGAAAATGGGTAGTTGAACCAGCAGGGCACATACGGTTTGTTTTTAAATAGAACAGTAATGGAATGATTTTCTGCTGTACAGAGTTTGACTTTTAATTATTTTTGCAACAATTTCATGCTTCATTTATATTAGTTCATTCATATAATTACTTCTCTCCGTAATGAAGGACATAATTATACATGCATTGGAGCCTTTGGGGCAGCGTGTTAGCTCTATACTTCAGTTCTCACCTCTGTTTCCATGCCTCACCTATTGATAAGACCCCCGCTGCATCGGAGGCAGTCAATAACACGTGTCATTGATTTCTCAAGGACTTCAGCAGCTGATGGAACTTGACCGCGAAGGCCGAGAGGAAGGAGTGTGTTAAGAGTGACTCGTTAGAGATGAGACGTTCTAATATGGCTCTGTAGAGTCCCCAAGTCTCTGGGAGTGTGTGTGGCTGTGGGTGTGGGGGTGTCACTGCAAGTCAGGTGCTGTCTCTGTGTTAACTGCGAGTCTAACAAGCTGAGTCACACTGACTGATCACTTTACGGGCGCCCACTTAAAATCTCACTATTACAGGACTGCCGGCACATTTGGTCACACGCTGTAGCTCCTAATTAAAAGTGGTGGATGACAATGAGCAGCAGGGAGGGTTTAATGGCCGGGGCGTCCGGTGAATCTGGGTGAGTCAGTGCGACAGTGGTTCTCATTTCAAAGTGGTGTTGCCTACATGATCCCTGTGCACACGGACACGCCTGAGAATGCAAATAGGCAGATACACTGGGCAATGCAGAGACAGCTCCTGTCCCATGTGGGGTCATGTGACAGGAGCCTGATGAATCAGTGAAGGATCGACCAAAATGGCCTCTTTGATGATAATTAAGCTTTCAAAGTCAGAATTTGAAGGTGAGGCCGGGTGGATCCATTGCTGAGATGATCCATTATCATACAAAAACCATACATGAATGTGTATGCAGCTTTAAAGGTTCAGTCTGTAGAATTTAGTCACATTTAATAGGGAAGTTGCACGTTGAAGCTAAACGCCCCACGCATCACTCATCTCTCCCAAACATGTAGAAGAACCAATGACAGTCTTAAGTAAGTAAATATAAAGAGCTCATTTAAGGGTAATGGAAACAACAATACGCAAATTCAGATTATACACTAATCATACACACTGTGTCTGAGTTAACTAGAGGCTCTTCACCATTGAGGCACATTGTAATATACAGTTTTTACATTTACATGTAAAACAACACATATCACAGGAGCCTAGCAACGGCAGCTGTTCTGTGGGTAATAGAATAACTGGCGGGGAGCCTCTTCCTCTCCATGCTCCCACACCGAGCGCCTCGGTGTGGGAGCATCTGAGACCTGACCTTTCTCTTTTAACTCCCTCTCTTCCGTCCCTTTGATCCGTCCAGACACAAGCTACTTCCTCTTTATTGGGCCACCGAGGAGGGCTTTGAACTTAGCTCGCCACTCACTGATTTAAGCGTACAAAGTCTCCTACCACAGCAGGCCCCTCTCTTACTGTCATGGATTAAGAGAAAGGGTGGAGGGGTGGAAGGGGCTTGACCGAGAAGCCTTTTTTTTCTTCCACTTCTGGAAGCAGAGTCTGCCAGACAGTGGTTGGCCATGTGGAGCAAAGGAAGAAAGAGATCGCAGACTTAATGCTGCAGCTTGGCAGCTTTGTGGCGGCGCACACTTAATTGCGGTGCATATAACACGACTGAGCATGTTCTCATTTTAGCCTCTAACAACTACAGTATGTCTGTGTTTTGGCTTCTAATATCAAACTGTATCAACTCTGGGGCACAGATTGATACCAAGTGCTGCAATTGTCTGACACATTAATGACAAGAAATATTTTCAAGTAAGATGAACGCATGTGTTGAATTACCACAGTGAAGCCAATGGGATACGACATTTTCTCACAGTTAAAGGTGCATCAGGTAACTTTCCGGTGTTTAGAAATCAGTTTGTAATGCAGATGAGTGAACAGGCTGCTGACTTACTCAGCCTGTGGCCCGTCGTTGACATGAAGTGACTCAGTGTGATGTGTTTATGATGTGTGTGCTCGCTCTAAAGTGTCGGCGGTTAGCTCGGAGGCAGCGGCAACAGTTTGTGATGGTGCAAAGATCAGTCTGCAAACTAATCAGCTGTAACCTAAGTACTAGGCTTTCTCTCTCTCTCTCTCTCTCTCTCTCTCGCTCTCTCACTCTCTCTGTCAGGCTTGGACATCTGTGATGAGAAAACGTATTCAATCATTGATACAGTCCACGGTTACACCTCAGTGCTCCACATCCTCCTCTGATATACGACTTAAACTGCATGTGTGAGAAACAACCTTGTGTCATGCAGTCATGCAATTTATCGCCGTGTTGCTGTTTGATGCCTTCGGATGGTTCATGGGGCCATGCCATCATTTAACTTATCACTCCTATACCCACTATCCTGTGTGGGGAATGTATATAAACACTGTATATGTAGGCTTTGGCAGGTGCAGCATGATGCGGAATTGACACGCGCTCTCCGGCTGCAGTGCAGGGATACCCAGCTCTGAGATGATGTGATGACCATGCAGTGTTATTACCCCCTCCTCTAATGGAGATGTGTGAGCACAATCAACGCACATTCCATCCCAGCACCTTTCTACTGACATCGCTGATTAACTCCCATCCCGCGGGGGGCGCCGGCAATCACTGCGCATGCGACGGCGCATACATACATACATGTCTACTCTCGCGTGTGGAGGGTAATCCAATCCTGACATCACAGATGAGGACGGCGATGATTGCATGCACGAGATGAATGGCTCGACCCCTCATCACCGTCTTGGGAGTGGAGCTGACCAGAGTGGAGTAGCCACGCCCCCCCACCACCCCGTGTTCTCTGCTTCCCAGCATATTAACATCCCAGCACGGCCAAGTCGACTAATAGTAACAACAGCCGAGGGATCATTCGCCTTCCAACAGCAGGAACAAGTGTCGGTCCTAAGTAAACAACATAGTGGGAACAGAGTGACCCACCTGTTCCAAACACTTGTGTCTTTGTTGTCATTTACAAATGGAGAACAGGTGCATCTGCTGGTGTCGCCTCCTGGCTTTTGGCACCGTGCCGACAAGCCAGAAGAAAATGAAACAACAAGGGCAAGCAGATAATATCTAAACTGAAAAAAAAGGAAAAAAAAAAGTTACATAATCTCAAATATAATCAGCTCTGTACATTCAAGAGGATTATTTCTTTGACGCAAGCCACAGTGTAACAAAGCAGGACGTTACAAAAGAGTTTAGTTTTTACTTATCAAATATTTAATACAAGTGTACTATTTATCGAATATCCTCTCATAATGGGCCTTTGTAGACCTTCATAGAGCACGCTCTCTTTCATAAGAGGCCTTCATGTTACACCACCATGGCTATTGATCCACAGTGGACAAAGCAAACACTGGCTATTTTGAGATCTTATGCAACTGTAAAGCAAATGTAGATTATCTGAGTTGCACTTCTAGATGCTGCTTAATACACATTGCTCATGTAAGAGCAATTCTGGGTTCTGGGTTCAATTCCCAGCCTCTTAATCCACCCTTGAACTTTGCACAAAATTCGAATTGTACAATTTTAACCATTTGTTTGATTTTTTTCGTGAAGCTAACTGTTTCCCTGTCCCGTGTCTTTGGACGAAGCTAACCGGTCGCTAACCGCCGTGATCCTGCACTGCACCTTTTAATAGCACAGTCACACAAGTGCAAAAGGTGTTCGGCTCCACTCGGCATGAGGTCCATGCACTATGTGTGTGCGACGGTGCACTTTCGCTGGGAATAGGTGTTTGTCAGAGGTTGCAATATATAATGAAGGACTCCTATATATTTTCCCCCATACAGATTCAACTGAAATAAAGCGTTTTTGTGCCCCACCCTTGGTGAACAGCTCCATTCAACAGACTCGACTCCCCGACCCTGGGTGGCTTAAGTTGTATTTGCCCCCCGTGGCACAGATTCACCGCAGCACACCCAACATGCATCTCCAGACTCCATCTGTATTTGCCTGGAGCTGTTTGTCTGTCACCTGCCTCTGACCCCGCTCACGCTGGATCACAGATTATAACCATGGTGATGAACCAGCAGCTCCAGGTTGCAGTCTTTTCCTCCTCTGCTGCCTCCTCGGCTTTTGACCTTGTTGCTTGTTCCGCAACACGGAAACGAGCTGTACATGTGCATCTCCATTTTCTTTCTTTTCCTCTCTCTCGAATTCCTCTTGGGTGAATCGCATCTTTCCACCAATAGCATCTGCGCGTCTCCTCCCCGATCCGAGCTAAGCAGGATTTCTGAGGGGGAATCCACTGCAGCTGGGACGCTGCAGGTAGCCCATTTGCATAGATTGTTGGAGAATGGTAATTGAATGGGGGGGGGGGTGCTCAGAAATCATGTCTGGGATCATCTTTGTTGTGAGTATGGCTCCAGTCATGGCAGATGAAAGAGGTTTTATTATCCCATTACAGGGACTGGCGTCCTCTCCAAACCCCATGTTTTACTGGGAAGGGAGGGGGGGTTTAATGGGATCCAAACAATGACAATTATTTGCGGGCGATTCCCCTTTTCTTCGGAACAAGTCCAATTAATTGCATTTACAGACTCTGAAATGAAGTATGGAGAATGCTCAACCTCGACGACTCCCAAACTCATTTGCATGCTAATGAATATCATATTCTCTGGGAATGTGAAATCATCCCGCATGAGCTTTTTGGAAGCGGTGTGGTGCGATCCTTGGAAATGGAAGTCTGGGAATAGGTGGCGAGGATGAAACAAGGAGCTAATCAGAGCCATTGTGTGTATGGTTCCTGTTGGTTTCAATCCGCCGGGCTCGGTCTAAAGCCTATGAAACTGGTCCATTTGTAGAAAGGGCGGGGGGGGGAACATGCATCTGTTCGGGCGCCTAACTGACGGATATGGTTTCCATTGATTTCTAAATGGGTTTGAAACTTTCCGAATCAGATCATGAACAAATACGACTGTATCATTTGCATGTGCGGCGGAAGGAGCGCGCTCTCGATCGCTCTCCATTTTGCTAACATGCTTTGGGGCTGTTTGACAATCTGCTCGCTAATCATCCATATTCGATCAGGGGCAGCCACCTTGTTGCGTATTAGATCAATCCTGGAGCAGCAGGCAGGGGGCTAATCTCTCCCTAAGCCTTTTCCTCCAGTCAGGGCCCAGGCTCTGGCCCCTCCCTCCTTCCCTCTCCTCCCCGCCTTCATCTCCAACTGCACGGAACTTTTTCCACACTTCCCTTCCTCCTCCCTGCTCTATCTCATCTCTGTCCTCCACCACCACCAACTTCCCTCTTTCCATGCGATTGCTTGCAGCTCTCCCCCTCCGACATTCTAAGACCCTAACTTCAGTCCCAGGCCTCTACCTTTGCACCCTTTCATATTCTCTCCTCATGGAACCCCGGGCCCTTCCTCTCAGCCAGACTCTACTCAGTCTCTCTGGGGAACTTTTGGTCTTCCCAGCCCTGGCTCTCTCTCTTTTCTTTTTGTTTCTCTCCTCAGCCTTATGACTAAGGGATGGAGGAGAAGTGCGAAGGGCAGAAATCAGCATTTTCTTGGAAGAAAAATAGAAAACAACACACACTCACACACACAAACAGACAAGCCCTGAATACTCAGGGCGACTTTATGGATTCTTGGCGCGGCGTTGAGCAAGAGGCTGACTCGGCCATGCGAGACCAGCCACTAGAAGGCTAAATATAAAATAACCCTGAGAGAGATCCAGGGATATGGGATACGTGTCGGAGCTATCTAACAATCTCGGTTGGCGAGAATAGCAATATACAGTAAACTCAGGGGGATGAGAGGACACAGGAGGAACTGGTGCTTTGCTCGATATTTCTTGTTTATGTGTCCAAGGATTGGAACGTGGGAGCGTTTACCCGTGATTTCCTCTGGCGGCGCAGTATAACCAGACCTTGCTGGGGCCCAAGCTGTTCGTATATCGTAAGGAAATTGGTTGACAGCGAGAGCCGAGAGGTAAAAATGGCGGGAAAGCTGCCACGTCGCCGAGTGCAGCGTGCACCGGCCGTTCCCCGCCTGACCAAATAAAACCTTGGTTTGATCCAGGGGACGAGCTGGTGCCACGTTGGAGCCGGCGTGTGTTTATATTAGTGGCGTAATGTGAAGAGGCGGAAGAGGGAGCATGAGGGAATGGCGCCATAATCTTATCCACCATTCACAATACCTTCCTCGTTTGGTCCATAATACCCCCAGATGGGTTTTACTGCCCAGGCTCCGTGCTAGCCAGTGAGTTCAAAGAGACAGAGACTCATTCTGATGAGAAATGCACAACCACAAGCGATGCGGCGCGCGCGCACACACACACACACACACACACACACACACAAGTAAACAACAAAGTGTCTATGTCTGGCTGGGGAGTAATTAGAGAAGGTTGAGTTGGTGAGCAGCGCTGTTGGCATATCAGAGTATGGAACAGAGGTGCCGTTTCCTCTCAAATTACCTGCCAATGCCTCTTTCTCTCAGCCGCACACACACAATGCACCAGCAACCACAGAGACAATGGATGGGAGTGAATGCGTGGGGGGGTGGGGGGGGGGGGGGGGTAGGGAGAAAAAGGGGGGGGGGGGGGGTGTCTGGAGATCACAACTGAAGCAAGAAGGACAAAGTCAAAACTTATGCGCGTGTGATATTCAGAGGAATGACAAGAGATTAAGTGAGCGCCGCAAAAGAGAGAGAGAGAAGAAAGAAGAAGGAGAGGCCGGCGCCCGTTGTTTATTCTCTGTCTTGTAATTACCAAAGTGATTAATGGCCGCTATCAGGAGTTTCCATGGAGGAGATCGCAACAAAAGCCGTGAAGTTTGCTGGAGCTGCTGTTCACTCGGGACACGCCTAGATTACTTCACATTCATGCTGCATCCGGAAGCCGCGAGCACCGTGTAAACACTTAAACGGCAGGATCTTTCAGAGACGCACGTGGAGAATTAGTTTGTTAAACAGGATGATTTTAGTGTGGGAAGAGTCTGATTCCCGCCGTAATGTCTGCACGCGCTGTTTGCTCCCCGCTCAAATTGGTTGAAGCGGGTATTGCGGTGAGTCACCGAGCTGAAATGTACCGTGCCTGCTCCAAAAAAGCTGTGAATTCACATTTTGCTTACACTTAACTAGTCATAATTTCCCCCCCTGTAAATGTCAGCCTCCATCAAAGGGAAATGGCAAAGAGGAAATGAGGGTTTTATACTTAGTGAGTTGGTGGTGTTTGTGAAAAGTGGACGTTAAATAAAAAGGTTGACACAGCCGTCAGATCTACATGCTCAATTTAAGAAGCTGCAGAGTGCCCTTTTTAAAGCCACTGTTATTATGTTCTGCATAGATAGAAATAGTTTGATAGACAACCTCTAAAACTAGGAGGCTTCGTTTAACACTTCTGTGAAGACCTAATTCACCCAAGTGAGTGTAGACTACTTTGCTGTTTTAACGGTTTCATAACTCCCTGTATCTGATCCTGCACAACAACAACAACAATGTGTAACATGACAACACAAACATTTGATTTGGCTCAGATGCAATCTGCGGCCAACCAACCAAACAGCCAGTCAACAGCTTGGAAATGATTAGCAAACTGCAATGAACCAAATAGCCAACCAACCGTCCAATCAACCGACCAACCTAGCAATTTGCAAACAAATTGCAAACTGGCTGACCGATCAACCAATCAACTAGCAACAAACTGGCAACCTGCAACACTTGGCCAACCACATTGAGAACTGTGTTCACTCCAGTGCGGCAACTTCCTCTCCCTCTGAGTGGAGTTTATTCCCTCAGTGTTGGACAGCTTACATTACATTTAATTATGCATAACACAGTTGCCATGAAGTTGATCTTGTCATATTAATTAGGTCCCTTCCTGCAGTTAGCTGGAGTAAACTTGGTGGTTGTCAACACTGTGACGACCACAGTGTCAGACGTTACCGCAGCACGTTCATGCCATCGCTGAGGGAACTCAATGAGCAGACGCAGATCCATAAAACAGGAGCAGCTCATTCACACCTACCTGGAAACATCTTCCTCAGACTTGTTGTACTGCTGTGTTGCCTTTTGTTTACAGAAATATCAAGACATCAGAGTGGAAACGGACAATCGATGCATGAAAGCATCACCTCTATATGAGAGGAGATATTTGCATTACGAGCAAATCTCACCATTTGGCTGAACCGCCTGGCGCATTGTTACAGATTAGACACGGTGTTCATTATTTCGTTTCAGATGCCAAAGAATACACCAGAGTGCGTTTGCTCAAAGACAAAGACTGAAACTGATTCTCGTGCTTCCAGCGCATGCATTGTTCTCAATAGATGAAACACGCGCGACGCCAGAAGGAAGCCCCGGTTCATTTCAGCATAAACAGCTAGTTTGACTATGCATGGAGGAGATAAAGACATGGACTTACCAGGAGCTGGTCATAGGGGCTGCGAGGGAGCAGGGTCTTCACCTGTGAGGAGGGAGGATGCAGGAAGATCGTAAAGAGACGGAAAACAGCTGTGCGAACGCACAACTGAACAATACGAGGATGCAGAACGACTACAAAGAGACACAAAGCAGCCACTAATGACGGGATAGTGATTTTATGTCTCATTCAGGCTGGGTGTCATTGATCTAGCCGAGGCGCTGGGGAGGGCCTGTGCTCATAAAGCGTCCATTTGGTTATGAGGTTGTGACTCAGTTGGGGTATTTCTGGTATTTGAGGCCGAACAAGTGGTGTCACAGGGGTGAGTGAGGCATATTCGTATCTTAAGTGGTACGAAATTTGAGTAATGTTCGCTTATTGTCTACTTTATGGAAGGAAGTTGTAGCATTTCCTGTAGTTGTTGTGTAAATATGTGAGAGAATGATCACATCTACCTCATCATCCCCATGAGGCAGAGATTACCGAGCTTTATCTTTTCCAGAACTCGACCAAACACAATATTTTGGAAGCCACGTTTGCCTTATTACACAAGGGCCGGTTTTGGTGGAGACACAGATCCGGTTTGATGGGCTGTGCCAGATCTTTGCAGACGGTGGCTCTAATGTGCGGTATTAAATATTTGAGGCATGTTTTCCAAAGCCAGATAAGCCAAGGCACTCTGTGCCAAAACTGGCGAAGAGATATGTAATGAGATAGCCACATTCAATGCATCATTTATTTGAACGGGACTAAATCATAACACTGAGGCAGTTTATAAAGTAAAGTTGAAATCCTAAAATGACACATAGTAACCCGACAGATTCAACATATAAATATCGAAAACTGTGGAGCAAAAAAAATCCCAGTGATATTCATATCAGTGTCCAAGTGATGTTTACCAATTATAATGAATATTTTTATAACTGGGTCACATTTGTTGCATCATAAATGGACAAGCACTGCTTGACACGCAGATTATAGTCTTTGATAATTGTGTCATATCTTTGCCAAAAAGGGGGTCTGGTTATCGTTGTGCAATTTCACCAATATGCCACAGCCAGCACAGGAGCCGTCCCACATCCAGATCTCACCCTGAGTCTCTGCCCATGTTTATGGGGACACATCTGCTGGTTTACATGAGGGCCACTTTAGGCTCATATCCATTTCACCTGGGCCAAATAAAAAAGCCAGGAGTGACCCACATTTGCAAAAATACAGCTTTCTGACAAACTGACAGCCAGTGCAAAGGCACAGCAACAGCATGATTGATTTGTTCATTCAGTATTGTCACGGCATTTAATGGAGCAACTTTTTCAATCATGGAGGACGACCTGAACTGCCACTGGGTACGTACAACATTTGTTATTATAAAACTCAATCTGTGAGTTGAACATACTGTAGTTTTTTCCTCATTTTCATTCTAATGGTTGTTGATGCATGTTGCACATTCGATTCCCAGAGGCGCGCGAGCACGCATGTGTGTGTGCGCGCGCGTGTGTGTGTGTTTGTGTGTGTGAGACCCCACATACTTGGCTACAGATGGACAATTGATAGGCTTCTTCTTCCTCCTGACTTGGACATATGAGTGAGCTTGTGGGGCTTGTGTGTGTGTGTGTGTGTGTGTGTGTGTGTGTGTGTGTGTGTGTGTGTGTGTGTGTGTGTGTGTGTGTGTGTGAGTACACCTGACAGCAAACCTGTGTAGGTCCCTGTGGTTGTGTGTATCTGACTGTGTGGCTTTGTACACGCCTGTCACACTGAGGACGGCTCCCGGGTGTGAGGAGGGACAGTCTCAGGGCTGACAGCCCACAGAGGGAGCCGCTCGGAGGGCAAATATTGAAGAGGTGTAAAGCTTCGTGCTGGAGACGTGGAGTGAAGGGCTGGAGCTGTCAGGTGTTTCTCTTTTTGCCTCTCTTGTCTCTTTCCTACCCTTCCATCCTCTCGCTCTAATTTTGTCTCCACATCTCCGTCACCGCGCGTGTCTCAAATGGGAAATGAGCGCTGCCTTTCCCTCAGATGTAATTGCGCACGTAGAATTTCTGACAAGTCAAAAAAAGGAGTGGGACCTGATCATTCCTCACAATCCGAATCTTTTTTAAATATGGTGTAATAAGAGTTGACGTCAATAACGCTTCTCCAGAGATACGTTGGAAAAACATCCTGAAATTAAAGCTGGCAGTCAGTGGCGACGCTGCCATTTCACATCGGAAATAATAAGAACGTGTGTCACTGTCCAAATGCTTGAAGAGCTTACTCTGTAAAGCCTTTTCCTAAACCAGGAACCTGAAGTGGCAGGAAGCTGCCAGAGCTCTCCCCTCTCCCGGGCAGAGCTCAAAGGGAGAGACTTTCCCAGCTCATCTCATTGTCTGCACTGATGTTTGACATCTCTGCATATTGTATGAAAAATATTATAACTATTTATAGCTTTTTGTTTTTTCCCCCCATATTGTTGTGAGACATAAAGCATTGGTGGGAGCAACGAATGTACAAAATGTAATATTGGTGTGGAAAAAATGCTGTAATCATTATTATTATTATTATGTATTCTTTGGATGTAAAATGTCAATAGTAAAATTGCTTTATAGGAATATATTCATATATATATATATATATATCATACCTAGCATGTATGTCAACAAAGGTACTACACTTGTATAAACATACATGTACTGTATTTGTAAAGACTACACCTATAAATCAATATGTTAAATATGCAGGTTCATATACATTTCATATGCAGATAAGTCACATGTGTTCATACCTCATATGTACATACATACATTTCATACATGCAAATATCCAGCACATGTACATGCACATGTTAAATTAGCATATAGGAACATGGGACATCAAATACGATGCTGACCTACATCTCTGCTCTTCATTTCATTCTTTACACAATCAGCAGCTCGTACTGAGAGTGGAAGCAGTTGAGTTTTGTCTCATTTTAAACCTTTTCAATCTCTCGTCAAACATCTTGTGATGAGAGTTGTTATGACGAGGACTACGGGAAGGAACATTGGCATGAGAGGTTTGTAAAATAGATTTCTATATCTATTAATAATGTAGTGAGTGGTCTCCGGTTTGCCGAATGGACAAGCCCAACAAATGGACCGCATAGTGAGTCATGCCATCGGACATACGACTGTATTTTTACTGCAGTCCACTAATGTATGACTAATGTGCAGGTTCCCGGGGGAATGAGTACAGGACAGTGGAATCCAGCGTCTGTGGCAAACAGTGGTATTCCACAGGTCCAGCTAATTGGACAGATGACGCCCACTCACTGCTCCTGTGTGGGAAGAGTCGCGGGAGGTGTCCCAGCTTGAGGATTCGAGCGGATGGGATATTACACGGAGGCAGGGAGTGGATATCTGAACGGACAGGAGCCAGGAGGCTGCGAGGGAGAGATGAATGAAAGTCGCGCAGAGTGTGACAGGTTCCACTTTGACTTATCTTGGATTATCTCACATTTATCAGATCCTGTCAGAGCCGGCGCGGACTTGCATGAGCTAAATATGATTCCATTGGCTGCAAAATGCAACCAAAAGACAAATAAGCAGCCCGGGCCTCAGAGGTGGCGGCGGTGGCAGAGAACCACCGGCAGCCATAACTGCTGAGCGCGAGCTGCCAGACGATGACTGGTCCAGAGAAGTGCCAGAGCTAATAGACAGCCACTCACAGTGCAGACGAGGTACCGTTTCACTGTGTTCCATGCATGTTGGATTTTATGGCACAGCTTAAAATAGAAGCAGAGCGGGGTGGTCCTCATGTGTACGGATCCCAGAGTTACTATGTAGGTGGATAAGTAAGCAAAAAGCGATGGGTTGTGCATTTCTCAGACTCTTACAGGGATGTCTAATAAAGCCTCTCAGAGAGTGCTCACTGCTGATTGTCTGACATGTGATCGAACTGGTGCAGAGCGGAGCCTGGTGGGAGGATACGAGGGGAGAGAGAGAGAGAGAGAGAGACAGAGAGAGAGAGGGGGAGAGAGAGGGGGGGAGAGAGCTTGCGATGTGTGTGGTGAGGAATCTCAGAGATGTGTGTGTGTGTGTGTGTGTGTGTGTGTGTGAGTGGTATTTCTGCAGTAAAAGTCAGTATTATGGAAACTGAAGGAAACAAAGCAGCAGGTTACTCTGTGCCTTTGTTTAGATCCAGCAATGTAGGAAGATCTCATCCACTGTGCTAATGATCACTTGCTGGCACTGCTACAAACACAATGTTCCGGTTTATATATAGAACAAAGACATTTCCCTACAGGTGAATAATTAGTTTGAGAGAGGGTGTCTTGGCAGTGTGTATCCATATGCATTCTCTTGCATACACACTCTTATATGATAAGATGAAATAAGATACGATGACAAAAAATAAAATCATCTCGAGTCCACTGCACCTTCTCCTGTTTTCACTCTCTCCCTCAAACACACTGCAGAGCTCCTCCACCTACCTCACGCTCTGATTGGCCAGCTCGGCCGATCTCTTATGACTGGTCGAGTGCCCCTCGCTGATATAGGAAGTTTCTGATTTACTGATGAAGCAAAACAATAGCCACAGTGACCTCAACTCGAATGGAGCATTTCAGAAGCATTAAAAAAATGGTGAATTTGATCAAGAGCGCCCCCTTCTGTCACAGTAAAGTGAGATTTCTAATCAAAATCATCTCCTATTCATAGAACACGCATGTAACCCACTCGAGTACAGGATATTGAAAAGCAGAAAATGGCCCCTTCAAGCAAAACAACCCAAAATGAACCACTATCCAAAGTGCAGGTTATTAGTCTTATTCTATCTCCTCGATTTCACTCATATCTTTTTGTATGAGTGACTCGGAGCTCTTTGCTATGGAAATAAAAAGTGCATGCATGTATACACACACACACACACACACACACACTCTACAATCCACTCTACCACAGTGGTGGACCACAGGCAAACAGCAGGGAAGTCACAGAGTAATGGGACAATCCATCACCCGTGGCTGCATGCTGCTGCATGGTCTTAGTCAAAGGGACCCACCCATGGAGACAGTGAGGCAGCAGGCTGAGAGGAAGCAACCAGAGGGCACTGATTTAGAGACCAGAGGTGATAACTGCAGGGTAGAGGAGGAGGAGACGGAGGCGGGGCGCAGCCTAAAATGGTTGCCTGCAGTCACCATGGATGTGTTTTTTTACGGGA
>JAFBJT010109516.1:30181-64693 GCA_016785325.1 Chascanopsetta lugubris
AAAAAAATGTATGTATGTTATTTTAATGAACAAGATTTTGTGCTTGTTTAATTATTCAAAAACCCCCAAGTGGCGTCCTTGTCAAAATCGCTGATTGCTAAATGAAGGTTTTAATAAATGAGTCAAAGGGACTACAAAGGATTCACATTCAAAAAAGAAACGAGTCATGAATTATTCTTCATCAACAAACGAAGACGACCCAGTTTGTTCTTGGCTTTTACAAACTTTTTGAAAGCCCATTTGATTGTGACTGATTGAACTTGGAGTCTGGAATATGATAATAATAATAGTTATAATAAGCGTGACCCATTTGGTAAAGCCAGCAGCTGGGATGAGACGAAAAGTTCTCTATAAAGCAGAATGACAAGGTTTTGTTAGCTCCAATTGGTTGGGGATGCTAATGCTTATTACCGTCAGTATGACTCAGCTCTTTTCTCCTTTGAATTCAGTAAGGCCACGCCTGCGGGCACCGGTGATAGCTTGTGCCCACAGGCGTTGTGTTTTCAGGTTGTTCGTCCATTTTTGTGAACATGATTTCTGAAGAACGACCCAGAGGGAACTTCTCCAGAGTTGGACCCAAAGATGAGTAAAACATGAGGGTCCTGAACTTGCGATGTCACAATATTAAGCATGAACAATCAGTTATTTTGAAGACTGTCACATGCAGACAAGGGTATTTCTCAGATTAGACCTAATTGGTCTTGTAGAACCTGTTAGATGTCGAAGGTCACAAACCATGACATTGACATCCTCAACCTTTTCTGAAATGTCTTCTAATTCTCATCACAGTGACGTTAGAGACTGGAAAGGTACATTAAAAGTGCATTGATTTCCAGAGGCATATAAATTTTCCATTTTCCACTATTTATGAGGGGTTTTATCTCTTCCGAATCCAAATCTGGTTTTTGCAGCCGGTCATAAAAAGCAGCAAAGAGTGCAGTAAAAAGAAAAAAAAGAATTGCTTTCGGGCCGTCACTAAAAAACACAAACAACAACCTCTAACCACAATTAAATCAAATGCAGCAAACACAGACACGCTGCCATGGACAGGTAAATCTGATCTCTTCCGAAACTGACATGCTCCGCTTCAATCCAATCCAAAGCTCGCCAAGACCTGCGCGATGGAGACATGTGGTCAAATCAGCGAGGAAAATAAAATTAAAGTACATTTGATAGAGCTGGTTTCAGGCCATGGAGGAACCTATCATGGAATCAGTCTCCCTTTCATTGTCTAAATGGAGATAGTTGATCGAGGAGGACAGGGCCCACAGACACAATCAACAGGAATGAAGGAGAGATGGCTAGAATCTGTGTAAACACACACTCAGACACACACACACACACACACAAACCTGTGCCTTCTAAACAAGGAACTGCATGGAGAAATCATAGTACTGAGAATGATGTAGTGCAGACAAATATCCAAACTGCACCGAACCGGCACAGTTTAAAGGTCATGACAAATAGGGAGGAACACGCGTACAGTACACGCACACAGACGCTAACAGCACCAACTGATCCCCACCTCCTTAAACATTCATGCCACGGACGGGCAGATCGATGCGTAACCCGGGGGATTCAATAGTAACCACATTAATCCACCACCGGGCACAGTCGGTGTGTCTATAGCAGACAGGCACTCAGTCTGGTGCTCTGCTGCTGGAGATCAGCATTGGTTTACAGGGGAGAGTCTGAGGCAGAGCGGAGGAGCGGGGAGGATGAATGAACGGCTCCCTGAAATGTCACCGTGTTCACTCGGCCTGCCCTTTGCATAGATGCCTGCTAGTGTGCACCAAATCAAACTACTGCGCAAAGGCAAAGTTCACTTCAATTGATACTGCGGCTGGGTTTCGTCTGACAAAAGCAAAACAACAGCATCACTCATCTTAAATGGAGCCAAAATGGGGCCCAGCAGATATGACTCCTGTCAACAACACCTCGATATGGTGGAGAACTTTTTTCATGTTTTGTTTTACCAGCACTCGGATTCTTGTTTTATCCAAACAATGACAAAGACATTTCTTTTCTTTTCCTTTTTGCTGAGTCAAACCAAACATTAATCATTGTGATGCCAGTGCAGAGAAGTTTCATTTCTGAAACTATCTCTTGTTCACTTTGGGGAATTTGATTCAGAGTATGGACAATGAAATCAAACTTGTGGTGCATCAAAGTAAATATAAAAAGATGACAGCCAGGTGTAATGAAAAAACAATGGGCGACATATAGATCCATTATTATATATAGGAGAACGTATGGTAGCATTCAGTTGTCATGGAGACCCAAACAAATGTCACATTTGTCCTTTCAGGGCTCCTGTAAAAATATAGTGGTGCAATATGGCAGCCTCCCAAGACAGAGGCCACTCTGAGGTACAAATAACAGGCTGAGCAATGAAACTAACAAATAGTAAATGGAGGTGATCACACACTCACAAACACCGGAGACCAGAACTCTAAATATGTGCATGATGCACCATGGAAGATAATGGGAGACTACGATTACAAATCTACTTTTCCATGTGATTATTATTGTAAAAATAAGAAAATGACTATTGTAAAGACAAGAGCTTGGTATATTTTGGTTTGATATGGTTTTGGGGAGGGTTCAGTTTGGTTAGCTTGGACCTTGGGCTCATGCAAAATACTGAGGGCGGAGGTGATATATATTCTTCATACGTCATGTGTTCATATTACACGTCACGACAGCAACTCATTGGTAACTGTTGGTGCACACGTGTATCATGGCATGTGAATATGCATAAAGATATCACTCTGATAGTTTTGTTAATTTGTGAATAAAGTAGAATAAAACCTGCAACCCTCCAAAGTAAACGTTGCCTTCTGTGACACAGTCCCGACGACACAGTGCACTATACACATGCTATTTATTGTGTTGTCTTTCAGCTTGCTGTCTCTGCGGTTTGTTTTGCACAGCATCACTTTCAAATGATGGCAATGATTTACTCATATTGCACAAGTTGGATTTCATTGAATTTGCTAATGTTGTTGCATCCATCCAGATTTCTTTGTCTTATTCCCTTTCATGTCTGGATGTATCGGCTTAAATTAATAACGTCAAACCAGACATCCTCTCTGCAAAGCGGCTAAATCACACAACCTGTCACTGTGACTCTTTGTTTTTGCTTCATTTATATTTGTTTCTAGCCTAAGTTTATTTAACTCTTATTTCAAAGTTGTTTGACTTCAATGCTCATTCTTGATCTTGACTCAAAACAGACATAAATGTCTGATAATGTCAAATTTGTGAGGATGATCATTCAGATAATTTATATCCCTGGTGAGTGGGCGGAGGAATGGATGAATGGTTGAAAGGAAATGTCACAGTCGGTGGATGGATAGATGATGAATGAACGGATGAATGGATGACATACGGATCGGGATGATGGATGAATGAAAACTGATAAACAACATGAATAGATAGAAGGCCTACAGATCAGATATATGGATGGGTAGATGTATGGATGGATGTGTGATGGAAATGTGACACATATTTGATGGATGGATGAAAAATGATAAAGAGTATACATAATGGATGGATGAAAACTGATGAACAATAAGAAAGGATGGATGGATGAATGGAAGGAATATGGATCAGATGGATGGATGGATGGATGGATGGATGGATGGATGGATGGATGACATACAGATCAAACGGGGCTGATGGATAAAAATGACGAACGGCAAAGTGAGCAGATAGATGGATGGAGGGATAGATAATGTGTTCAAACTCCGTGCGAGTGCCACCGGGGGCAGCTGAAGTTGGTGTCTGATTCATCAGTAACTTCCTGGAAAGTTCTTTGAAAACGTCTGGAGTCCCTGGAGAAGTTGTGGTGCAGAAGACCAAACAACCGACAGGAATATAGTCTCCATATCCTTTCACCCTGAAACTGCACTTCATAAAAAGCAGAACTGAACCATTGAAGTTGCCTGGAATCCTACTGCTTATGTGCACTCAGCTTCTCACCCATTTGTTCCTTAGAAGTGCACAACTACCTCAGACACCTTTTTCATCTGCTCCTCTACTTTAATGCAATCATCGAGCTAATCCATTGCGCTTGGATGGAGGGAGGCTGTGTGTGTTTGCTGTGCATGTGTGGGTCTGTGCTCTGTCTGCACCTGGTCGTCTCCGCACCTCTCTCCCAAATGAAAAGCAAATCTGTGGAGTTCACTCAAAAGAAGGACGGTTTTAGCAAGCATGCCAGCGTGCGGGCTGCTGGCAACCTCCTTAATGAAGCCATTACAGCCGGCACTCATTTCCCTCACCGCGCTCAGAGAAAGCCCACACTCCTGGAGAGCCCCATCCTCTTTCACTCATTTAGATCAAGTGTATTTTCTCTGCTTGGCCCAGTGGCGCTTAAATTGCCTATAAACAATGAACGGTGGGAAGCTGATGCCTGAACCTGACACAACCTGACCTAAGGACTTGGGCTGAGATTATACCTTGAGTTGAATACACTATTCAAATATAACTGTGCAATTATATATACGAGTGTAAATACGTGCCGCTGGAGGCTACATGATGATTACGCACACGACGGAGTGAACAGGTGAAGCAGGGGTTGATTTTTTCCACTTTAAAAGGTGCAGCGTGGAAGATTTCAGTCATTCTGATCACCTCTAACAAATATTACAAAACAATTACATTCGGACATTTTCAGGAATTTATGATCACCTAAATGTTTCATTTTTTCCCCCTTCGATGTGCCCATTAATGTATATTTACACGAGGAGTGGGTCCTCTCTACAGGGGCCACCATGTTTTTACAGTAGCCCAAAGTGCACATACTAAACATCTTCTGACTACCGACATCTACCATATGTTCTCCTGCATGCTCAGAAGGGCGAGGGAGAGGTGATGCATGCAACATGCGACATGCAACCTCACCTTTAGATGTCACGAAATCTTACACACTGCACCTTTAATTGAATTAGATTGAAGAAAATATCATTGATAATCAAAGGCATGAATACATTTGTGAATGAAGTCTCATCCCGTTGCTTGTTTTCTTCATAAGCAGCAATCCCTCTGCCCTCCTCCCCCCCCCCTCCCCCCCGTCTCTATCTCAAGTGGCCTCGGGAGATTTCACAAGCTTTTTCTCTTATTGATTTGAATTAAGGAGCTTCAAAACACAGATAAATGGATTACGATCCCCGGCATAGACCACATGCTTTTGAAAATAAGTTTGAAGCTGCCATTTGGGGATGGATTACACTTTAAGATCATCAGCTTTACTGATATGCATGAGTTGACCTCCACTTAGTGCATGTGATTTGTGTGTTTGTGCGGAGATTTGCGCTCACATGTGAATATTGGGGCCCCTGAGTCTTGGTTACAGCCTCGGAGGCTGAGCCCGCCGCCTCTCCAGGACGACTAAAGTAACCTGCAACATGCACGAGCACAGACACAACAAAACCTCACATCTGTCAGTAATCCCCCCAGCAGCTTTCAAAAGCTGCTTTCCTCCCACTGTCCACCTGGCTGCCTCTGTCTTTCCTCGGGGATCCTCGCATTCTTAATTCATGCCATATGAAACATTTAGCAGCACAACTGCTCGCCGCCCCCCACCCCCCCACCCCCTTAATCGATGCGAGGAAGTAAAGCAAACAAAGGCACAATTCATAAATCATTTCCTTAACCGATTTAGGCAATCAGATCTGTAGACAGAGCCACAGTCACGACAACACTGCTAATATGAAACTCCCTGGAAGGTAAGAAGCAGCTTTGCAGGTGTTTATTGAGATTAGGATGCAGCTTCCGTCCTCGCGATGCCTTCCAACCACTTTAAATTTGGAATGAGTTATACGCCTACTGTAGTCGATGCACAGTTTTTCTCGAAAATTGAAATGATAAGTATTAAACAAAGGCCGTGGATGGACGATGGGTGTGTTCATTTCTGGAATTTGGACTTTGGAAAAGCTGATTTGAACCGAGCGTCATCTGGTCAAAGAGATATGTGGACAGATCACTATTAAATCAATCAACCCCCCCCCCCCCCCCCCCAAACCCCCAAATTAATACCTGCAAATAATATTAATGGATTACATCTTTTATTCTTGGGCCATCAATGGGTCAAATTTTGTAAGATAGAATAAGATGACAGAGACATTCTTAGTTGCTAGGTTTATGACTAAAGGCATGATGGTGATCCACCTCCCCGCTAAAGTGACTATGTAAGGCACTTAATGTCATTCTCAGGATGAATTATTGTTGTTTTAATTGGGAGGGCGGGACGATTGTGCGGATTGTGCACATCGGCTCTTTTTTTCAGAGTCAGCACTTTCTAAGGCTTAAAACAACATGGTGAAAAAAGGGGGATCTAATATGTAAATTAATATGGCGGCCATGTATGGATAAGAGAGACGCATCTGTTGATTGTAAACAAAAACAACATGGCTACTCGGAGAGCACATTATCACTGTGTAGTATTTCCACAGTACTCAAGCTGCAGAGCATACTTCATTCATACTGTCCCTTTACCCGCAACTGTGTCTCTGTTACATATCAGTCATCCACGCGGCCCGTGGACATTCACAATTCATTATCTTTATCCAAGGACACTGCTGAACGGTGACTAAAGAAGCCTGGCATCAAACCACCTACTGTGGATGACCTCTTCTGTTTCCTGAGTCACGACCTCCAGCTTGTACACTTACAGTGCACATGCATTGGTGTGTACGCACCAGATACATAAACCGTTCACATGGATGTTTTCAGCAAATATCTGATTTGGAACGTATCCCATAAACACTGCAAAGCCTCCATCTGATCTTTCCCAAACGGTAATGGGTTCTTCCTGGGCCTCCACCCGACAACCTCCACCATGTTTCAAGCAAATCTGCTTGAATGTGTTCCTGTCATCCTTTGAACAAACATACAAACGTAATGGAAAACACATCCTCCTGTATCTTAGTTCTCATTTCAACTGAAGCCTTCCATCATGTCTGACAAAGCAAAACCATCACCACTGCATCAGAATGCCAGTTTTTCTAATATTACCGAGATCCACCACTACATGACATTCCCATCAGCCTCAGCTGTACCGCCGCAATGTTTGTCATTTGGTGCATGTGAGCGTGCTGCCATTAGCATTTAGGTCAAAGCACTGCCGTGACTAACCACAGCTTCACAGGCCGGGCTGTGAGTGTGAGCACAAGTGACAAAAATACTGCACCTGAACAAATCATGGTAATGTGTGAGTGAACTTTCATGTTCAATTCAGAAATAACAAATGGAACAAACTGTTCACGCCTCATAATCATCGACTCCCTGATGAAAGCTCACAACAAAAAGCCATTTCCCCACAATCAAAACCCCACTTGTACTCCATTTTATATTGTTTTATTGTTATAATTTGTTCTTTAAGAGGTGACAGTCATTCAAAGAGGAAATAGCGAGTGCCTTGTTATCAATTTAGCAAATGCAAAATAATAAAAAGCATGACTGCTTTGCCTGTGCGGATGCCTTTCAGTGGTGAGAATTCATTCACTCTGTATTCTGCTACCACGCGGATGCAGGCGGTGTTCTTCTGTCTGACAGTATGATGACTGTTGATATTTTAAATTGTCATATTGGGCTGATTCATGTGCATATAAAGTAAAAAAGAGTCACATTTGAAAAGTCAAGGAATTTGGTGGATGCCGTCCCGCAGGATTCCTATCATCGCAGGTCGGTGTGATTGGTTCCAGCCCAGCGCCGCCTGGGCCCATTTAGATAATATAATGGCCCGCAGTGTTGGAGCTCATACATAAAGATGCAAATGCCGCAGCGTATGCACACACAAACACCGATAGGAGGAGGGAGGGTAATTTCACACAGTCCGACGGGCACAAACCTGCCTTGTCTGAGCTCCAAAGGTGGATTTGAATCGATTGCTGTGTAGGAGCTGGCCAGCTGCCTCGCCTCCATCTGGTTTCAACAATACTACACACGCTGAATACAATCCACTATAAGGACCTTCAGGATTGACTCGCCCGACAATCGGGCCACGGCTTCACCTTTGGAACAGTTTGGTGTCATAAAAGTTTAAAAATCTGCACCTCCTCCTCCTCCGTGGCTGAGAGGGGGGCGAGGAAGTATTCTCTGTAGGTGGATGAGAAGTATCACCCGGGTCTCATGAATCATTTTTAATCTTGTTAGGAGTTGTATAGGCTGACCTTTCTCGCTGCGTCTGTGTTTACCTTCCAGCCACAGGGCCCACTGTGGAGTTTATAGGGCATGCAGCAACCTACATCGCCGTCATTCCAAGTTAAGGTCAGACAGTCATTTTCTAAACCACTTAGAGTGAAACTGGCTTCGTATGTGCACATATGCTGTACAGCTGCATGAACTTGTCCACACATCTAGCAAACCAGTAGAGGAGCAGGGCTTGGTTTCACAGTGATGCTCCATAATCTCCACCGGGCATCAACTATACACTATGATCACAATAGGAGGGAACTGTACCTAACTCTGCTCCAATGCTGTCATCTGGACCCAGAGTCTGAGCCGCAGCAATTGGTAAATGGAGCTGTCGTGGTCAAAGGTCACGTCAATAGACAGAATCAATCATGAGTCAGTCTTAATTAAGACTGTTAATCATGACATTCTGTGTCATTAGAATCATTTAAGTGAATTAAAAAGGCCTTAAAGTGAAAATGAACACAAAGCATATACGACAGTGTGACTTGAACTTCTACTTACATACAGGTGTTGGTTGACCTCTTGGTTCGCCTCCAGGGGCGATGGAGCTATTTGGTTTCATCTTGGGACAAGTGAGATATGGTCTATTTCTATCTATTTGCATTTTCTACTGCATCATCTTCAGTTAACTATTAGATGCTCTATTTTATTGTTAATCTCACTTTGCACTTATGGTCTCCAGAAGGTGGCACCTATGTCTTGTGACTCACTTGATTTGTCACCATTATCAGTTCAAAATGAAATGAACAAACACCTAAGACATACCTAAGCCAGAGCTCGACATTGTTTTGGGTGAGAATCAGCAGATGACAGCATTTAAACAGACACGGAGAAGAGTGGTGAGCGTCACCATGTTACCGCGGCCACCTCTGTCAGCACAGCTGCGCACCCGATACATAATACAAATCATGATGAATAAGTTATCACACCAGCCAGTCACCATTCAGCATTTAAAATCAGCATTAATTAATGAGCAGCTCACAGTGTCATACAACCCAGTGTTAACCATACCCACATTCAAAAGCAATATTCTCTTGAAATACTTTTACATTACATCAGGATGTCTTCTACGGCCACGCAACAGATCTAAGATCATCTGGCCAAAACCCCAACTAACTGTGAATCAACCACTGTTACCATGACAACAATGGGTCTGCCATTAATGTTGCGTCTGTGTCATAGTTTACAAGTGATCTACAGTGTATAATTGGACATGTGTGTGGGCTCAAAACAAATCAAAATCAAAACAAACAAAACGTGGGATTATCCAGGATTATCATTCATTCCTATAAGCATGGAAAACTGCATATCATGAGCAATTAGGTTGTAATAGTTAACACTGAAAACATCCAAAAACATTCCTCCAATGCAAATACCCAGCGGTGAGTCGGCTTCTTGTCTTGTCATGTGTTTCATTTACTGTGCCATATGATTTTACCACTATTCTACAAGACCCGTAAAAGTAGAAAAATACTGACCATGACAGGGTCGGACTTGAGTGCAAATCCATAAATAGATCTAAAGAACAGGAAAACAAACTATTTTCACAGAGGTTCAAATGGGAGTCTTTGGCAGCAGGAGGTGCGAGAGTCTCAGACGTGACAGCTCTGCTGCCGTGGGATGAACTGGGTCACGTCTTAGTTTGAACCAAAGCCTGTTTCATTGTGCACTCGGCAGAGCGCTTTTCATCGGGCACCTGAAGCTGACACCTCGCAATATGAGCCGCGCGCTGCCGTTACTACAGCGCTGGAATGTGCGACGCATATCATGGGTCAGAGGCAAATTGAAGTAGACATGCATCTTAAGACGCCGGATGTCCAATAGTATAATTGCAAGACAGATATTAAGGGAAATTAAGGTAGATGTAAAGGGATTTATTAGGTCTGTTAAGTACATGGAAGCACTATGTTCTCTAAGTGAGAGCACGGTGGAGGAAGCTCTAATGTCTTAGAGGGATTAAGTGCAGAGTGTGCACTTGATTCCAGTGGACCCACTCACCGAAAACCCTGCTCATCCTTCATGAAGGAAGAAACAAGCAGGCTTTAAGACCCCTTATAAGATCCATACACACTCACTCTTGTCACAGATAAGCTTCAAACTGTCTGTCAGGATGGCAACAAGAGAGGCTTGGATGCCAAATGTGAGAAATATGGCGCGGCAGATTCCAGGCTGAGTGGTTTGATTATGACTCCAGGTGCCTGTGGCGGGAAATAAACATGGCAGTTTGACTAAAATTGTCCACTAAAAATCATAGCGACGCACCTCACAGCCGTTCTCGCGCAGACAGACGATTGCCTTGTCATGCGTCTGATGAAAACCTGTTTTGTTCTTCTGATTACAAACACACTCAGGAGCGGGAGCCGTCTCAAAGTGCTTTGATTATTACACCGAGAGCTCCTTTCGGACAAAATTGGCTTTTAGCAAAATGTCAAATGTACAAATGCAGACGTCGCGGAAATGTCAGGTCTTTGTTTATGCAATTAACATGCGGCGTGCTTGGGTGGAGGCACATACATACGTGTGTTTATCTGGAGGTGCTGCGCGGCCTCCGTGGACTGCACGACCACCACCGGGATAAAAACATTATCAACAGTTGACAAAAGTGCATAAGATCCATCATTCGGCAAACATACATAGCAATGTAACATATACAAACTTTCACACATAGCTTTAATGTTTGTCATATATATCCAGAGCTCAACCCGTGACGACCATACAATCTGAATTACAGTGGTACTGTCAAGGCTGATACATGTAAGGCTTATTGTTATGTCATCCAATGCGAGTCATGTGTGTTGTTGAACCCTCTCAGACCCAATTAGTTGTGGCGTTGGAGTTCAAGCGGGTTGTCCACTGAACCACGGGTCAATAGTTAAAACCCTTGTCTGAACTATCCTGCCTGCCAAAATGACCTTGGGCAAGATACTGCACTTCTCTTTGCCCCCGGCTGCAGAGCCAATACTGTATGAGTAATATATTGTGGGGAAAGCAGTAGCCAATAGATGTATTGCATGAATGTGTGTTCTACAATATAGCTGCCCAATGTCATCAATCATTCAACCCATACACTACAACATGAACACGACTGGAGCACAAGGAAACAAATCTAAATTCACAACATCAGGTTTTGATGTACATCTGTGTCAGTTTGGTCGTTCGTCACGTCTAAATATGCACATGTTCAATTCAAAATCATTGGATGAGAAAATGCTATAATGCCCTGTCTCAATAATATTGAAAGCCAAATTTCAGGCACATGTGTATGAATAAAAGTCATACATATGTGACTGGATGTGGATTTGCACCAATGATTCATAAATTCTCGACTCATCCCAAATTCTTCTTCCAGGTCTTATGAAAATGAAATCACCTCACAATCCTGCTCCTTGTTTAACACATGCAGATTAAAACACTAACTCCTTGGTGGAGGTAGGCTAATTCAAGCTGCGGGCAAAACATGATTTATGGGGTTATCTTATAAAACCCGATTTAGATACAAAGTAAAAATGTTTAATTCTCATCATCAGCCAGTTTTGTCCATTTGCACATACGAATGTTTAATTCTATTAGCTCTAAGAGGCTTGTTAGAGCCACTGTGGTGTTTAGTGTTGGAGGCAGCTGATGGAGGAGTTGAGAGAAGCCTGGCTCTGTCTGAAGGAAGCATGTGTGAATAGCACTGGTTCAGGATTCAATACACCACAGAGTGAGACATCTTTCCTTCCTCGCTGCCAAATATTCACCGTATCTAAATCTACAACAAAAGCGAATCCACAAAAAGCCTCGGCAGCAGCCACAGGTAGATGCTGCTGGGTGATTTGACATCATGCCAGCAGAGACTAGGTGTTGCTGCTGTTTTTCACTCGATGATTCATTCAGGGGAAATAAAATAATAAATCTGTGTTTAGTGTGGATCTGAGGGGCGGAGAGAGAGAGGGAGAGACGTGATGACAGATTAATCTAATGTAACAGGGAACCAATATATCGGTCTAACCCTAATTAATACCGTTATGTAAATCTAATTCGTTTTCATGTTCTGTCAGACATGAGCCGCTCAATAAAGCTGTCGGACACGTGTCAAATAATGTATGGCTGTCCGTGATAAAGCTTTATAAATGGGCCTCAATGGGCAGAATGCGTCGCGTTGAGACATCAGATAGATAATAATGATTGTGAGCATGTGGAGGGAACGTGTAGGATTGGAAATAGATAGAGAGGAAAATAAAATCAACAATTAGAGAAAAATGCAGTATGCACCCACATGAGACCCATTACAGTGAAGCATGCTGTTTATGAGCTTTAAAGGCAACATTAAAGGTACAGTGTGTTGAGGTCTGAGGGTCTATCAGCAGAAATGGAATTAAATGTGTTGAAATTGGTTAATAAAATGCAAATGCAAAACTCGGTATTGTTTGCGTTGTTTGTTTTTGTTGCTGTAGTGGGAGTTCTTTATATCACACACTCAAACACACACATACACACATACACACAACTCAATATTGTGACTTTAAAACTAGGTGTCAATCCAACTATCAACCCACTGCTGTACCCACACAGTGGATATATTTCACAACATTGGTTAGATGAGGTCCATCAATCAAAATAAAGTCACGCTAACCAAACAGTGGTACTGCAACTTCTATATAGGTCCCATGTGGCCCCATAATACCCTTTCCCCCCATTTTTGAGGTTTATCAATGACACAGTTCTATTACTTAACAATCAATAATTCAGTGATTGAGGACATTCTTGCCCCATATGTCAATAGATTATAATGAAGGTACTGTAGATCACAGACATGAGGCCAAAGGTAGAAAGCAGTCGAGCTGCTCTATGAGCTGCAATACAAATGCAGAAGTGTGACTTTTGTGCTTCATGCGCCAGTGAGCAGATTTCATAACCCCGCCTCAGACACTGTATCCAACTCTATTATACACAAAATTATGCGCGCGCGCACACACACACACACACACACACACACGCCTGCTTTATAGGCTGTGCATGCAGAGTTTCACGGCTGATGACTGAAGTGGTACCCGGAGCCTGGTGACCATACAAATACAGCTCAGGCCCCTTCACCATCTTTTGTCTGCTCTGCAAACACACCACGACTCTGCAGCATCAGATCTAATAGATGTGGCCTGAATCAAAAGTGCTGTGTGTGTGCGTGCGTGTGTGTGTGTGTGTGTGTGTGTGTGTGATCCTGTGTGTGCACTTTGAGTGGATTAACACAGAGCAGGTCAAAGCACGCCCTCACATATCTTGTTTACCCTGGTTTGAAAAGGATGTTTGGACGGGGCATCAAAGGTCTGTGTCCGAGTGTATGAATGTGTGTGAGTGCACGCATGAATGTGTGTGTGTGTGTGTGTGTGTGTGTGTGTGTGTGTGTGTGTGTGTGTGTGTGTGTGTGTGTATGTGCGTGCGTGTGTGAGTAACAAAAATCTCTGGACAACCATGAGGTACTGATGTGGAAGGTTCATCTGTGCCAGTAGGAGGTATCATGAATTAGAGATGCAAGGGGCCACACACGGATACGCGCGCACACACACGCACGCTCGCGCACAGGCACGTACGCACACACACACACACACACACACACACACACAAACAAACAAACAAACAGTTACATATACACACAAGTGCACAGAGTCTGACCTGACTGGAAATTGCCTCTTATTTTCAAACAAAAACAACACTGATACTTTGAGCTTCTACCAAATCGTGTCCAATTAGCATCATCTAATTAAGCGAAGCTGCGCCCTAAGACATTCTGTTCGTGAATCAGCAGGTGGATTGATAAATGAGAGCAGCCCATTTCTGTCCAATTAGTTTTTGTGCACTGATCTGTGTTGCTATTAGTGCCATGGAATTTGATACATCTACTTTTTTTCTCCCCTCTTGACAAATTAAACCTCAAAGTCCGAACACTGAGATTTGAAATGATGAAATTTTGCGGCAAAGAATGGTAAACTTTGATATGCAAATGTGCGCCTTTCATCGAAAGAATCCATTTCAGCAGTGCCGACTGGTGAGGCCACAAAAAAACCTGGAGAGTCCAAATAATAGGACTCATTTGCATGAATTTGTTGTGCGGTTAGCATCCATGCTAACCAAGGCTGACCGCAAATTGACTGACCTTTTACACGGTCTCATGGTGATTTCAGAAGGTGAAGCTGATTGATTTCATGTCTCGTTGAGGCTGATCTTCATCAACCGCATATCTGCGACCAAGGTCGCAGGGATGGCAGCTCCAGTAGAGGGTGCCAACCTATGCCTATGTCCCCGTCTGTCACTGCCACCCACGTGGCATCACACCAGACCCCATTAGATCTTTTCCCGAAGGTGGTGAGCCCACGCAGTTGAAAGAGACATACGAGTGCATGTGGTAACGTGGGGTCTTGTATCGTGCCTGTGGACACGTCAGCACGGGGAATGGGGAAGAGGGAAAACGCCTCTAACCTCTCAAACACAGTCGTCCTCAGTGCAAACGAGTCTTTTAAAAGACATTACAAACTTAGCCAACACGCAAACCCCCTGGTGCGAGTGCAAGTTAACCAGCATTATCCAAAAACGTGTGTAAGATTGAGTGACATCTACAGGTGAAGTTGCGTGTTGTATCCATCACCTCACCCTCACCCCTCTGAGCGTGCAGGCGAACCGTAGACGTCAGTTGTCATTAAAACTCAAAATATGTTTCGTACGTCCACTCTGGGCTACTGTAAAAATATGGCGGCCATGGTAGAGAGGACTCACTTCTCATGGAAATATAATAATAATGGGCTCTTTTAAGGGTAATGGGTTAAAAATAAAACAGTTAGGTGATTATAAATTCAGTAAAATGTCAATATGTAGTTGTTTTGACAATACAAAGTGAAATGGTACACACTGCGCCTTTAAAGTTTCTGCAATACCACCATTTTCCTCTAGGTGCAACACATGTCACAGTCACATCTGTGCTCACTTCTCTTACCTGTGGGTGGCACCAGTGAGAGCTTGTCCTCAGTCTGTTGTCCTCTGTCGTCTCGTGGATGGGCAGCACGTTAGTCATCTACCTGCAGAACATGAGACGCAGCTGTGAGCGTGGTACTTGTTGCCAACGCGCACACACAGACAGATGTGAGGGAGCGTTGACGGCGTGAAGGAGAAGTGACAGAGGAAAGACACGTTTCCAAGTCAACGAAAAGAGGAGATGAGAGGGACGGGGAAATAAACTTGACGGCAAATGACGAACGGCAGGTACAGAGCAAAGTGATCGTTTCCGTCAAACTGCAAGAGAATAAAACTGTGGCTTTGAATGTTGTACTTCTCCTGCAATCGCAACACGTTTGCACTCGATGGACCTTGCACGTGATAAATCACACATGATTCTCGATAATCTGCCATTACATCTCACAGAACTAGAGAATAGTAAATATGTGTGAAGTGCACTCGTGGGATGTAAAGGGGGATGCCGTATAGGAAAGGAACACTCATTTCGACAGCATGAAGCATAGACACGGCTGGAAACCATCAAGTTGGTCAAAAGTGCAGCACAAATGAATCTAAAACAATTGTGTGCAGATAACTCTTTCTGGCCTGGCCTCTGTTTACTGTGGTAAAATAAGGGCGGGGCTTGAGTGTGCCTTATGGTGTTGACACATGGAGTCTAACGTTAACTCATGGCACTATTCATTATCATTTGCGGCATGCGTGCGCTGACACTGTTTAATTAGCTCATCAAGATGGCGTTGTAATCTACGTACTGCACCATTGTGCCGAGTTATTGCGTGCAATTGCATGTGAGCGCTATACGTTGCAGAGTTTCACATGTTCCATCAGGCCTAATGAGGATAGTAGAAATGGAAATGAGTCATCACTCAGGGACATGGGCGCATCATTAACACACACATTTACAGGCTCACAGCGTTATTAAACACTGATTTGCTCTCTGGCTGAAATGAACCAGCTTCCGCTGCCTGTTGGAGACTTCAAGAGGAAACAATTCATTTAGAACGCGATGCTTTCGGTAAATCAACAGTGATTTTTGTCTCAAACGCATTCATTATTGTGTTTTGAAAAAAAAAAAGAAGAGCCCATTAATGTTTTCATTTATATGCAGTCATCCATATTGTAGTAATTATCTGATTATGTCAAACACAATCTTCCCAACAGGCTAACCTACATCAATCATTCGCTAACTGTCATTAGGTGCAGCCATATTGGTCCCGTGGCGATTCCCCTGCTGCCATTTAGCTTGTGAAGAGAGAACAAGATGGAAACATGTAATACAAGTGGACATGAAGTCACACTTTGACATTTATGTCCTCCCTCTTTGAATTATAGCTTGCTGCGAAAATGAATAACTGCAATCATATGTACGTATCATGGAATATATCAACATAATTAGTCCGTTTGTAAAAACAGATAGTACTGTAGACTCATTGCGAATGTTTAATATCCATTCTCTCCAGCACCTGGACACAGAAGGGTCTGGACATTATCATAATTAGGAGTTGGACAAGGGAACAGCCTTGGACTGCATGAACTCATTCAATTTCATTATTAGGTCTCACGGTAAAGTTTGTGACCATTCACCCCCAGTCATTGAATTCAAAGAAATGCCTTGAGCAGGATTCAGAATGCAGCCAAACACATTGCAACTAAAGGATCTTTTAGTCCAGGTGGAATGACTTGGCCATCTTGGAACACGGGGTCTGTAGTTCCTGTGTTACACCCACAGCTGTCACACATGGGAAAACAATAAGCGAGGGCTCCCATCATTGTTGTTGCCATAGCGATTCCTGCTAGAAAGGTGGTTAAACTAAACCACCATGGCACGAAAGCTCCATACTTGTGAAAAGGTGTTTTGCTCTTGCATTTGTTACAGAACCCTTCCTGCAGGCTTCCCCCTGGCCTGCAGGACAGCAGGGTATCAGGAATTGAGAATTCTATTTTATACAGGCAGACAAAAGCAGAAACTGTAAATAATGCATATCAAAGTCCACTGCAGGCCACTGTTTCTGGCTGTAGCTGTCCGCTGTCAGCACCTGGCAGTAGAAGCACTACAATCTTGAGTTATATGATGGGGCAATGTACAGCCACAATGTGACCTTGCTCCGACTGAAAGTACTGGCCAGCTGGAACATAAACAAATACAACCAGTCCAGCCCACCTGTTAACTCTCTTTTTAGTGGACAGCTATCTGCTCTTGCTAGCATCCACTGGCCATTGGCCAGGCTGTAGCACCATCAGCTCCAGTATTCACTTCTAAAAGGCAAAGTTATTCATCACATCCCTCTGGGAGATTGTGGTTCTGAGCTTTAATAGCAGACAGAGCTGTAGTGACACGCCGAGAGAAGAAAGCAAAACGTATCTCAGCCAAAATTAAGTATTAACGTCAGGACACATCACCGGACAACAGAGACAAATGTCTTCACTGCCGCGGAGGAACAGAAAGCAAATGCTGGAAACTGCAATCACTGCAAGTAATCGCCAGTGCTGCAAAGAGCCAATATTTTCATTTTATGCCACCTTTATTCAAATCATGCTTTATTGTTTTTCCCCGCACGCCTCGACAAGCTTAAATATGTTTTTACATCAGGGATGAGAGGAGTTCTATCTTGTTTGATTAAATTTTAACTTGTAATAAACTGAAAACCGCACTGAAATAATGCAGGTTTCACGAATCCCGAAGCCAAACTTTCAAACTAGATTAAAACATTTAAAGTGCGCCATGAAAGCAGAAAACATTGAAAATCAAAGCCATTTTTCATGTGTTGTTTGCTAAGAAGGTAGTGATGGATTCCTTCTTTCCATGCTGCTGCTATGTCCTCCATCCTCCCCTGTGAAACTGTCAGTGTGTCCACATGCATAATGATTACTTCCAACCATGCATGAAACTACATTGAAGGGGATTGGGACAGTGGTCACGCTTGTCAGTGGTAGACAAAGGATGGGTCCCATTACGGAGATGAGCTCCGGCGCTGACAGAAACATGCACGTGCGCACGTGCACATGCTCGCTAAGCCGAGGCGTCGCACAGATACATAATCAAAAGTCAGCCGCGGTGCACGGAGGCGAAAAGGTCCTGTTTGGCCTGACTTGACTTGGCCGCATGGGGATTGAAGGGTCAAAGTAACCTTGGAACCAAATCCTTTAAATTGACTCAGAGTGCAGTTGTGCTCTGAGGTGTGAGGTAAGAGGAGAGGCTGTGGGAGTGCAGGCACTTCCCCATCTGTTCCTTTAAATGGCGCTTCTGAGCCCATATGTCGGCGCTGAAGGCCTTGTGCTAAACATATTGCCACGAGGGAAGTACAAGGGGAAAAAATGCTAATTATGTTTCAATGTTTCTCGCTGGAGAGACGGTGTGAGTTCGAGTGCAGACACCCAGATCTGCTGGATTAAGTTTAGTTTATGCATAATATAAAGTCATATTCAGCAAATTTTAAAAAAGATTTTGAAAGACATTTTCAATTTCCAAGGTCTACGATGAAAAATGACTCCAAACACAGACTCAGTTAGGTATTGGCGAGATGGTAACAAGTGAACCGCCCACTATGAGCTCCATGAGCACTCTGCAGAAACCTATGGGTGATGTCACGGATGATACCTCCATCTTTCTTTAAGTAGCAGTATGTGCACTGTACGTAAACAAAATCAGTCAGACGGACAAATTCAACACGTCTGCGGCCAATCAGCTTCAAGGAGCATTTGTGCTTGTGGAAAGGGTGGGGAGATGGACATGGCAGGAAACCAGCCAATCAGAGTCGGGTGTTCAGTTCAAATATCTGCAAGCCTGCCTTAAAGGGGCAGTGTGCAAGATGTGGTGACATCTAGAGGTGAAGTTGCATTTTGTATCCATCACCTCCCCCTCACCCTTCTGAACATGCAGGAGAACCTATGGTAGACTTGATTAAACTCAGTGGATGTTTAGTACGCCCACCTTTACTCTTGTAAAAACAAGGCGGCCCTCATAGAGAGGACCAAAGTGACATAAATGACTGAAATCGTACACACTGCACCTTTAAATGGGAAACAGTGAATTCTATTCAACACATGAAAAACAACAAAATGCCTTTGAATGAGAATCTGTAATAAAAAATAAAAAAATACGACCACCATCACACATCATCGGTGACATCTTTATGGCATGAAGTGCACAGGTGTAAAGCCCCTAATGGCTTCAGTGGTGGGCTCCTCTCCAATGTGTCATGCCAGAGAGTCAGCATGCTCAGTGCCTGAGGACTGAAACTGGACCAACCAAATGGAACACGGCCATTATTTATGGTATTAATTACACGTGGGTTACTCCATGCACTGATGAGCACTGAGTTCCCAGTGAGGGAGAGAGAAAAAAACAGTTATCAGGCTCAGATAAACCTGCTTTAAATTAGTATAATCATAGTGTGTAACAGACTATTGACTCAGAGCCCAAAACCAAAAGCCCTGAATACAATAACACTGTGAAACCCACTGGTGTGTGACATGCAGAGACAGCTTTACTGCATCCATTTAAGCAATGTAAAGCTTTGACTAGAGCAGGTGGTTACACACCCAGTACAGATAGAGCATGTAGTTATTAGCATGAAACACGATATGGAGAAATAGCGGATCTTGTGTGCATCTAAATGTCTTGGATAATCTAACATATGTTTAGTCATATATAATTGAAAGGACCTGTCTGTAAGACCTTTGTTGTTTTCATTATGCCGTAATGAGCCTCTTACGTTTACATCTCGGACAGATCGTTTCAATGGAGGCTGTTGCACCGCCATGTTTTACAGTAGAACAGAGAAATTATGGTCTGTGTTTACATCGCTATTTCAGGTCTAGCGGACCGCTCGAGGCGCTTTACAGCACAGTTTACATTCACCCAGTCACACAAACATGCATACTGTGCAACTATTTAAGCACTTTGTACATGAGAACATGAGACAATGTGGGCGTCAGTATCTTGCCTGAGGACACCTCAGCATGTGGAGTAGGGGGGCGGGGGGGCAGGTATCGAACCCCCGGCCTCTTGTCAGAGGACAGCTCCTCTAACCCCTGAGCCCCTAGCCACTACATACTGTACGTGAGAGGAAAGGGTGAGGGGCACTCAGCTACTCAGCTGCACTAATCTTGCACACTGTACCTTTCATTTCTATGATCGAGGGAATATTCCTGTTCCGTATAAATACATGTTGACAGGAAGATTGCTGGAAAAAACTAAACAAACAAAAACAACTAGAAAACTTGCTGCCTTGCCATTAGCTGAGGAGCCTGCACTGTGCAGAATGATGGCAGTACACTCCATTCACAGGCTGAACCATGTGGCCAGAGCAGTGCAGATCACTGGAAGGGCCCTTCAGGCCACAGCTACTCCCACTGGTGCCTATTCAAGATCCTTAAATAAATCTCAGGCACAATTTTGGAATTGTAAATCAAACTGCCTCCAGTCAACACCATTCCCGTCGTTAGCCAGCTCCACAACCACTCAAACTACTAGGTACATCAAGTGACTTGCAGACCTCAAGTCGGTGTCAACTAACAGAGTCACCGTGTCAAAGTATTCGACACATGTTTTCTGCATGATTCAAACTACACTCAGCCATTTCTACAGGTTCCCTGTCAAGGGTCATGATGCAGCAGCCTGAATGTAGTCACCGTCATTCTGCAACACAAACACCACTCAGCATGTCTCATTCATGCATGTTGTGGAGCTTGTTGATGCTCATTGTTGCATCAGAGTGTGCATCAGTAATTAATTTGCTCCTGCCCACGCTCACTTCTGCAGGACTCCAGGCTTCCTCACCGGATCGTAGGCAGAAACCAGATCCTGGTCTTTTGCTTTTCTGCACTGTTCATTTAAAGTGAATGGGGTGAAGGGATTCGAAGCAAAACAGCCATTTTAGATGCTCCGTGCTATAAACAGCCACCACTTATGATGAGTGAGCGGAAAAAGAAAAGGCAGTAAAAAGCCACAGGTGCCGGGCAACTCCCCGAGCGCGTGGGCGCGAGGGTGAATTGTGTGATGTTTCTATTCCGATAAACAACCTGTCCCACGTATTATTCCCAGAGGAGTGTTTTTGTTCCCTTGTACCCCCCCTCCCTGCCCCTCCTCCTCCTCCTCCTCCTACAAGCCTAATTCTCATTTACATAAGAAAACATATCTTGCAAATTAATGAGCAGAAGGTAGCAATTAAAGACGCTACGCAGCATCTGTCCCGAAAGCTCCTGCAGCAAAAATTGGAAGCAAAGGCAAGTAAGTGTTTTGGGTTTTTTTTTTTCTTCTACCAGATTTCCTCCTATTTTTAGATAGTAAAAGGTGTTTTGGTGGGGCTATTTTTATACATATTAACTTTAAATGGCAGTGAGGGAATCTGCAGTGTTTTCATTTGGATTGAAAATGCAACTGGGTTGGTTTCATTTGAGCAAGCGAGACCAGCGGAGATCAGCTGAGTGGGAGTGGGAGCGAAGGCGCTCCGAGATGACAGGAGCATCGAGAGTTAAAGAAGAGAGACGGTGAAAGTTTATTCCGAGGATCAATAAAAGCTCGGAATCACTTTTCCATCTCCTCTTGTATTCAATTAGAAATGGGGATGAGTGCGGTCAGAGATGTCGAGCTGAGAAAACAAATTGCAAGAGAGATCCCTCAGTTACAATCCTACTCTCCTGAAGGTGAGAAAATAAAGACTAGCCTGTGTGTGAGCTGTCGTAAGTTAGATGATTAACAGACAGCGGAGCATTCAATTTTGAGTCGTCTATGAATAAGACAATTGAATGTCAACGGGGTTATAACAGAGCCTCGATCTAGACTGTGTAGCTACAGTGACTCTGTCAGAGACGGCAGCTCTGTGGAGGCTTCGGCGCCAGACACCTCGACTGTCACCTGTAATGACAAACCTGCCGATGCAGCGTGACCTTTAAAGTTGACAAGAAAGCAACTGAGTGGCTCGGGAAACAAGACTATGTACGTCTCTTAGCCTAAATCAAAAGTTATGATGGAAGGTGGGTGAGCAAAACCTCTGCCCTCTCCAACTTGACCCTTTGCCTTTTGTATCAGTCTGAATTGAAGCCAGTCACGAACCAGCAACGTCATAAAGAGAGTAAAAAAGTTTTGGATAGGCCCCAACTTCTATTCACAATCATTGCTTGACAATGACTCTTTTTGCTGGGATCATTTGCATGATATGTGAGCGGTTGTGTTGTTTCAGCACCGTGGACAGCGTCTTTTCTTGCGTGTGAGCAGCACTGACAGACTGACAGGGGCAGGGTGGGATAAGGCTGTGAAGTGAAAGTCTTTTGCACTCAACTGCAGATCGTGGTTGTATGCACACTTCATGCATAGACGTCTCTACTGGAGCTACCGGAGGAGTGGTCAAACCCACTGCAACATGCAGGTGAGAGGGGTGAAACTAAGTCCCGAGTCAGCATTTCCCAAGCTGCTGCGAAAGGCTCGTCCACGAGGCTTTATCCTCTTTTTCCAAAATGTGCAAACTGGTTAAGGTGTCATAGTTTATGTTTCCATGAAGAAAGCCAAGGAGGATTCCAAATTCAGCTTGAGTGAAACTATTTATTTTCCTCGCCCCCCTACATCTTTTGACTGGTTGTATCGGACAGACAGTATTAAGCCTGTCTCTTCACCCTGACCTTGTGCTGAAAATCCTCAGGTGAAAAGCGACTGGTTTCGGAGCCGAATTTGAAGGAATAGGTTTAGAACGCCGCTTATCTCTCCAAGACATTCTTTCAAAGCTCCCTCTCAAACTGGCATGACCGCTCCCCCTGGAGTATCGACCCTAAAAAATGTTTAAAAAAAAAAAAAACTCAACGTGTGACAAAACTGCATTTGCCACAGCTTTCTGAATACTGAGTGTCTGGCTTGTGACGCAGCTGACGCCCGTTTTCACAGGTGACAGATCATCTGCTTAAATGCAAATTCCCCGAGACGCCAGTCCGTGTTACACGTCTGTTGACGTGAACCGGGACAGGGGAGGAAAATGACTCACAGCTCCTCCATCTAATGCTGTGCCTTTATTTCTGTGCAGGGACCGGAGCCAACGCCCGCATGCGCGGAACAGAAGGCAGGGAAACACCCTGGATAGCAGAGCAGACCTGGGCCAATAATCACCAATACACAGTAATTGTACTCGCCATATGCACTGTGTGGAATTAACTTTGCGTCAGTACACTGTAACTACACTTGAGCATAAGTCACTCTGTGATTCCCAACTTCACCCCACACGCGACATATATAGCGATTCATGCCTTTTAAAAACACATCATCCATATTGAGGATATGAATATGAACTATAATCCTAAGTATCCCTCCTCTTGGTCTGCATGCAGCCAGCAGGACATCGCTTATGTAACAATTTATGGGCACATTTTGAGATGAAGCTTGTAGAATCAGAGTTCATTGAGTTTTAAAGCATCAGCGAGACCAGAATGAATGCCTCTCAAAGGCAGCAGCGTTTGCTGTGCTCAGAAAATTCAAGTGCCCTTGCTGGGGTAGAGAATGTTTCAAAGTAAATATGAGTAGTATCGCAGGCTTAAACGCTTTGTACCAGACAAAATCCTCTGCTTGTTCTGTGTATATAAAGGTGTGCCATTTATACAGCCTGTTATTATCCGTCAGTATTATCTTTACATTTCAATATAATTTAGATATAGGCAATTTTATGAAATGTTGCAAACAGTCAAAATGCTGCTTCTAAGTACATCTCATGGAATGTATTATTGTAATTGAAGTATTCAAGCAATACATAGAACTGGTTGTTCAGTTTTCACAAGGCGTGATCATGAACATGAACATTTAATTTCTGAAATACCGCATTAAAGTCATCAAAACTCAACCAAAAGACTTCTCAAAACTCAATTACATACAATAAATCAGCATTAGAATGATCATTATTAGTGGTAGTAGTTGCAGCAGTAGTAATTATAGACGTAGCAGTAGTAGTGGTAGTTTTAGTAGTGGTAGTTGTAGCAGTAGTAGTAGTAGTGGTGGCAGCGGTAGTATTTATTGTAGTAGTAATAGTAGATGTGATAATAGTGGTATTTATACCATTATTAATAGTAATAGTAGTAGTGGTAGTAGTAGTGGTAGTACAGGTAGTAGTCTCCACACCCAAAACAGTAATAATATAATATAATATAATATAATATGTAATATTATACTATATGTATATACTTTACTGAGAGTAACTTTACACATGATGCTCCACTCTGTTTAATATGCTCTGTCCGTGTGTGTAGTACTTGATTACTATTCCTGCGCAGCACATAATAAACCACCTCCATTAGACGCAGCCCTTTAATGGCCGTAAAGGGTTAAAGTTGATGACACGGCACTTTGTCTGAAATCTTTATTCAAATGCGCTCTTTACTTTTAATTGACTACCTGTAGCCACCTATTGTGTTCGTTTAAGCCGAGCTACACTGACTCTTTGCCAAATGGCTGTAAAATGTCCTGATGGGGACGTTGACACTTTTTTCGTCCCAAGAACTTTTCTGTAACGTCACACTTTGGATCGCAGTTGTTGTTTCAACCCCTGAGTTAAAGAATGAGACATAAAATATGATTATTTCCATCCCCCACTCCCCCTGCCAATGCAGACAGTCAGGTCAAATATAGGCCTTCATAAACGGAGCTGCTGAAATGCTCCAGCTTATCTCTGGTTATCAATCATGTGGCGTGACGTGCATAATGAACGCAGCCCATTTGCTGAGTCACAATATAAAAGTATTCCGTGACCTTATTTAAAAAATCAATTTGAATCAGTGCTGCTCTATTAAGCCACCTGTGCTAATATACAGTGAAAAGCAGAGAGCCGCCTGGGTGACGCGTGTGAAATTGAACACCGCTGCAAAAAACTCATTTGATGTATATTTAAACATCTTACACAGGCCATTTTATTCATTAACCTGCATTAATAATACAGTTTAAGAATAAATAATATATCCATCCAACCATTCTTCTGTGGCACAAATGTGATTTTAATTGAGATTTTTCTTGTGATCTTTTTTCAATTATAAACCATCAAATGAGGGCATCACTGCTGCATTCATCTCTGTAATGTAGATATTGATTCCTGAAAGTGAAACGTGTTGTACGTGTGTGGCTGTGTTCGAGCCGACAGACTTATCTAAAAAGCCTCGCCCCCTCATTTATTGACCCACAGTCATGTGGTAGCGCTCTTTGATTCCCGTGTCCAGGAACAAAAAGTCCAATTAGCAGTGTGAACAAAGACGAGGTGATCCTGAACATTCCATCAAGGTGGAAGGTTGTGTTCACATGGACCTTTGGAACACTTTGGGCAAACATGTGGAATGAGGCCAGATTGGATCATGTACTGTATCTAAATGTGAGTTCATTCTATTTTACTGGGGAAAATACCTTTAGGCTTATTGAGCAATCCCTGTAATAGTTCTTTATTTCACAACTTTACTTTAAGATAAATACATTCCAAAGGGTAACAGCTTGGTTACAAATGTTTTTGTGAATTCCACACATGTAGGGAACTAAGGGCAAGAGACTTTATGTTTTATGTGTTGTAGGGGGCACTAGGGAGCCATTTGCCACACCCACGCCCAGTCCCTTATATGACCTTTAAAGATTAGCAAATATAATTGCATGTGTAAAGGACTACCCCTTAAATATAAAAATATAAACATAGTATGCGACTAAATAAAATAACTACACCCAAAGCCAAAAGTACTTCTACTGCTTCTACCTCTGCACTGATCACAATAAAATGAAATAAAATGAAATACAATAAAATAATAAAGTCTCATAAAACAATAGTGGACTAGGGCATACAAAAGGGAATACTTTAGTAGATGTATGTATCATTATATCCAATCTTTATTCCAAAAATAAAGTGATAATGATGTTTTAAGTGTGGTTACTATAACCTGAATGTTAACATAGCTGTTGTCATTAGCATATCTGCCCTTAATTGTTCACATCAGGACCATACCAACCATACCATAAACAACAGACAACTTCACCCCCAGACGTGATTTAATCCCACTTACTGTACCTTTAAATGTGCAACACTACAATGATGATCCGGGCCGATGATATTTTGGCGGAATAACAGAACATTAAGCAAAGGATTAGACGATAATTGGCTCAGTCCTAATTTAAACCCACTGTGTGTGAAGCCCCATGTTATCATCATTATTGAAAAGGGACCGTGGGACACCAGTAATGCTAAAGAGATAACTCCATCCATTTACACATCAAAGCCTATTTACAGGTCTTGCGGAGGACTATGTGGAAAATACATGAAATAAGCTGAATAAAGCCTTTGATACATGTTGCCACCAAGTTTCACTGGAGCTAATGTAGTCAGCGCCCTTTGAACAGAGACAGGAATGTGCAGAATTAAAACAGCCATCTCTGTTTTGTGCCGTATTGATTCTTTTGTCACTCTGTCCGTCGCGTGTCCGATAGGATAATAGGAGCAATGAGGGCGATGCTCTTTTCATAGCGATGAGGAAGGGACTCGAAGGGCAAGGCAATTTATTCATTTGATTGCATCCGTGATACAAAACAATGCGATAAATATTGACTTTTGGGCTCCCTACCATGAAGCCGCACACAGTGTTTGTAGATATTCAACAGAGGTTTTATTGTGTTTGTTTTCGCCTGGAAGGGATAACTATGTATCTATGACATTGTCTTTGGTGTGTCAGGGGAACCAGATGGATGAATATTAAATCAAAATTGATAACAGATAATCCTTTCAGTCATTATATAATTGGATCATATTGCTCTATAATTTTGTGTGGAAAGGGCCTTCAGATAGCGCATTTTGTGCTCTGTTGCTACACAAAGTATAATTCAATTTTACCAGCATGGTCACAGAGCCTCGGGTAATGTTTGAGTCCTTTAACGTTATGGTACATTACATTAACTGCAGCGCAGCAAGGAAATGCTGTTTGTAAGTACATTAATGTGTTCACCGTTCCCACTCGATTTTTGTTGATGTGAATTAGACCTGACTTTTTAGTTTTATTTTTTTGGTACCACTTCAGTATGTGGTACCAGATCAGATTTGACGTGTGGCCATGCAACATGAGTGAGTCATTTATGTGAACACACCTGTCTACCCACGTTCCATTTCTGTCAAAGGGCATGGGCCTATTTCACCTAAATCCCACACACTGGACCTTTAATGCGATTTTACTATAGCTGAGAAAACTGTCACTGTCTGCTACATGCTGGCCTCACTTGTTTAACCACTCTAGTGGTTTGTGCTGCTTGTTAAAGTGGATTCAGAGTGGAGGAGCTAATGGGATTGGTGTGTAAAAGTTTCATGACGCATCAGCAATTAGACGCAGTGTGAGCAAGAATATTTCATTCCTTCTTTACAGTATTAAAAATGGCCGTTTTCACAGCAGACATTTTTACATTGTGTAGCAAGAGAAGAGAGGCCCATGAAACTGAATGCAGCTGAATGGAAACCAGGCGTCACTCATTTGACTATTTACACTGGAACTTTGCTGTGACATGCCTTTGTGTGTGTGTGTGTGTGTGTGTGAGTGTGTGTGTGTGCGCGCATTTCCACTACAGCACTGGGTTTCTATTAGAGGATGGGATGAGACCAGGGGATCAAACCGTGGCCATCAGTCTCATCACATCAATGTCATACCTTGTGCACAGCAAAGCCACACATGCACACACACACACACAGAAAAACACACACACGCACACACAAGTCCCTCTACTCATTTCCCCTCTTCTGACTGGAAGCTTAGTTTAGCTATCTCCATGGGGACCGTCTCCTAGATACAAACACACGCACACACACTTGTGTCCAAGCTCACACTTGTCTCATCCCATTTCTCCCCTGGCTAATCAAAACCAAAGCGCCGTCAATCATACACACACCCCTCCAATCTGGACTTTGTCCTTGGTGATTGAAAGCAGTCATCCTCTCTATTTCCCTCCCCCCCTCCCTCCATCCACTCATTCGTCTTCTTCTTCTCCTTCTTCTTCTCTCCCTCTCGTCAGCCTCGGCCTGAGCAGCCCTCTCATATCAAAGCCGGCGAGGACAGCTTTCAGGCTGTGGATCCAAGCAGCGGGTGGCAGTCATGGTGGGAGGTGCATTAATCCGCCCTGGCATTTGGAACCCGTGGGCCCCTACCCGACGGTTACATCTGTGTGGCCCCCCTGCACCGTCACTGGTTAACGCTCGGCAGGCGCCCGTGTGAACAACGACACAGTTGAAACGATCTGTCATCGCCGGGCGATTAATGGGAGATAGCGACACTCTACTGGCCGGTGGTTATTGGAAAGTAGCTGCTGATTGTTTATGATTTAAGGGGAGATGAGGACTGTCAGTGCGAGAGAGAAAGAGGGGGTGGGCGGGTGGGACGGGGATTATTTTCCTCCTGCTGCTTCCTCCGTGGCTCTTTGGCTGCCATACAGGAGGATAACCCAAAGCACTGTATCATCCTTTGATTCCTCCCCCAAAATCTATTTACCACTTCACTTTCAGTGAATTTCCTGTGAAAGATTTTGTGACATCTAGTGGTGAAGTTGCATGTTGCTGCCTGCAGTCAGTAAACATCATTGTGTGTCTGTTCTGAGCTGCTGCAAAAACATGGTGGTGCGACATGGCGGCATCCATAGTGAGGACCCCAACCCTTCATATAGTAATGTGATTATCCACAGTCAAATGTATTCTAATTGATTCATTACACCTGATCATCAACCTATAGCAACATTTCAATTATACTTGAACCTAAACTGTCCATTTCAGAGACAAATGTCATCACGAACTGAAATTACAACAGTAGGGGTAACCGCAAGACAACCCTCAGAAAGAAATTCGTTTCCAATGTAGCAAAATCATTTTGGCCCAGATTTGTTGTCTAACCCACATATTCTTCATTAAATGGCGGCAACAGGGAGGTCTTGCTCTGTTTTCAAGATCTGGGCCTTATATCAGCCAACTGGCAAAGCCACACGTTCCCTTATAATACAGCTTGTCTATAGAGCACTGCATGTTTGCAGAGAACTTCCCCTTTCAGGCAACACAAGTTGGCAACGTGGTCCAGAATCACAGCCTGAAGTGACCCACATCGCGAAGCTATCGCAGACTATTTCTGATCCTCTGTCCTTCTTGGAGGATTCCTGGTTTTTGCATATTGCTGGTGGCAGCAGGTGGCCTATACCTGTGGCCCTCTCAGGCTGCAGAGATAGTCCGGCTAATCCTGGATGGCCAATCTTAGCGTGTCATCAAAAGGTCTGTCTCCCGGCTTAGTCTCGAGAGCATTAAAGAGATAATAGGGAGATGGACGGTTAACACAGAGAGAGCAGGGTGTAGAGCAACGAGCCAGAGGCAGAACTGGTCTCTTCACCGCAGTGCAAAGGGAAGCGCTGCAGCGGGTGATGCATTAACATAATATATTGTTATACACATTCAAATTGTTTCAAATTGAATTCCTGTCACAGACCTCCACGTATCCGCATTGACTCCGCCCACTCAGCTCATCACCTGTTTGACCTGCTGTCCTCATGCAGACACTAAATGTCTATGACAGCTCACTCCTCCACTGACTCACAGTTTCCTTCCCTGGGCTTAAAGAAGACTTCAACAATAGCCACAATATCACTGACTTATGAGCCATGATCTGCTGTACACGCATCTTCTTCACTGCAGTTTTTACTTGTTTATTTATGAATGCATGCTGCATGTATGTAACAAATACACATACATGGTGGTTTGTTGTTTGGTCTCCATTATCCATTTTGCTTTGTGGATTAGTTCAGACATTCTACTTGGATGTTGCGTTGACTGAGATGAGACGAGTGATGTACGTGTTTCCATGACGATTATCTGAAGGTGCGACCAGCCAATTAGCTCAGCTTAGTTTAGTTCAAAATGAAGAGTGGGACACCATGGACTTCAAACACTGATGGAAAAGCCTCTCTGTGGGGTTCCTATGTTTGAGTTTGTGCTTTGTGCCAATCACACTGCTTAATTGTGAGGACTTGGCTCCAATTGGAATGAAACTAAAACGATTTTAATTAAACATTTTTGCCAAACCATGTCATGAATTACAGATCTGAAAACAAAACATTTGTGACTAGCTGTGTAATTATAATTTAACATACACACAAGAGGTGGAAGAGGCGTAATCACATGTTTGTTTCTGCTTCATTAGATGGTCTGATATTGCACAGGTCCCACACAGGCAGGAGATCTTAATAGAGATACACTGTGATCATGTTTCTAGCTGCAGAAAGATTTATATGGTTCCTCCGGCTCTGGCTGCAGCTCAGTGACTGGGCAAACTGGTGGCTTTCCTTTGGCTGCTCACATGGATCTCTGCGCTACGTCTCTGGCTGCTCTTATCTATATGCAGCTTTGGAGAAACATTATTCAAAGTCACATCCCTGGACCAGCGTCCCTGCTCTCAGCTAAGTTGGCTGCTTTATCCGGCAGAGGATTTAAAGTGAGGAAATGATATAATCAAACAAATGGGAGGAAATCCATTTTCATATTTGACAATGTGCTCTAAAGGTGCAGTGTGTAAGGTTTAGCTGAAGTCATTTATATTTGTTTGGACAGACATTAAATATACCAAGTGTATCTACTTAATCTTTTGAGTGTGAATGACCTAAATAGTTATTTCCATTACCTCAGCATGATCCTCTTATATTTACATCTGGAGTGGGTCCTCTTTATGGAGGTCGCCATGTTACTCCAGTGTGGACAAACTATATCTATTCAGCTGCAACCACCAGATGGCACTAAATCCTCCACACACACCTTACTGCTGCTTGTTTCTCTGCATGTTAAAGGTTTATTTCTGACTTTTTGTGTGAATACTAAAAATGAGCCTACCAGACCTCCGAACCCCGCTCACATAGAATACATTAGTCCAAATAGCGTGCATTAACTTTGTGAAACACATCAATTCTAAATTCTTCATCGCAGATAAACCAGGTAGGATGAGCGCAAACTTTTCAAACTTCACTCGGTACAATGGAATATTTGAAGAAAAGCTCATAAACGAAATCCTGCGCTGAAGCAGTAAAACTTGACAGCAGATAGTTTTGTAGAGTGTTGTGAGGAGAAGTAGCTCTGATGTTGCCCCAGAGCATCATCAAAGAACATGAGAAGGACACAACGCTCATTTAAACATGGATTCATTGTTGTGTATAGTTTGTTTGGACCATTTCATCCTGTGATAATAAGGCATTTGAAATGTTTGCATCCAGTCTTCCTCCCCATAACAGCTTGTTATGTGAAAATGATTAAGGTCACACCATGTTTCTGCAAGATGTAATCTAGTTGATAATAAACCTGTTAGAATTTGATGAAGTGGCCTCGAATCACCGCCATTGTCGTGTAAAATTTAGGGACCTGGGCACCCGTCAGATCAGAATGTCTCCCGCCATTGTCCTGTGCTTTTCTTGGACCCCTGCCGGCTTTGATTCCGTCCAACTGTAGCTCTGCGCTTTCAACCTCCCCTCCATTTTTAAGCCATGAATGGTCGAGTGTTGTTGGCCAACCTTTGCCAACAGATATCTCTCCCAGAACCCCCTTCCCTCTCCCCTGGCAGTCCCCAAGACCATATTTCTCCTGTCAGTTCACGTCCAGACCCGGGAGAAAGCCAGCTGGCCTTTCTCAATCACCGTCCCCGGCCAGAAAGCCATAGGGCTCTCTATCTGCTGAGGCAGCCTCAGTCAGGAAGAGTCGCACTCGTCTCTCCCCTGTGCCAAAACAGCGAGGTGCCATATGCACATCAAGTTCCTGATACATGGCTGAACTACAAACGATTGTGCCAAACAAAAGAGCAGAGCGCAGATCTGTCATTTCAAGTGTTAATATGACGCTTTCAAGTGGAAGTCTGTAAGGTCTGATCAATCTTGCCCTGTTGAAAACGTATTGGCTGACAACAAAAGGGCTAATGGCTCTGGTGCAACTGCAGCCGCACTTTGTGTGTGTGTGTGTGTGTGTGGGGGGGGGGGGTGTATCTATCTCTTTCCACTCACTCTGCTTCACTTTCACATATATAGATCCCTCCCCTGCAAATCCTCATTGATGTGTCCATCCTCACTGCCTCTGAAGCCTTTCAAGATAACCTCTGGAGAAATAGATCCTTGGAGGCAGATAACTTGAGTCATAAGTGCAGTGAAACCAAATCCACTATTTTAATTTGTTATTTAATGATCGCAGAAAAAAAATCCATCTTATTAGTCGTATTATCCAATAATTTGATTGAATATGAGACATTTTGCAGACGACATTGAAGATTGTTCATGTAAATGGAGCTACTTGACAAATTGACTTTCAATGATTTCCTGTAATTAGTGACTCCTCTTCATTTGACCCCGTACAACATGTGCTCACTTCTTTATTATCATTTCCATGCTGACCATATCTATAGATAGTCAAGGGTGCAGAGTGAAGACAAGATGATTCCATGCTCTTCCCACCAGGGTAATCTGCGGTCAGTATTTCTCCGAAAATGAATTAGCCTCATACTGCTCATTATACATGATGAGTTTGAATAATTATCTGAACTCCTCAGATTAGGTGTGGGTTATTTCAGGTCAGCTCCACAGTGAGCGAGGTCACTGTATTGATGTAGAATACATCTGTCATCAACATGACATAAAGCTGGGCTGCAAGTAAACAAGGTCTGTGCTTTTAATTCAAAGTGTCATTGCCAAAGAGGAAGCCTCAACCACACGGCCCGACTATTAATAATAATCAAATTTACATATTGAATACATCACATATCATCCACAATGTAAAGCAATAAGACTCCGGGAAAAGCGATGGATTCAACAACGCACCAAACTTCATCAAATCAATCATTAGTTTACATTATGAGCTAAAATAGCCATTTTTGCGAATATTCATGTAAACAAACAAGTGGATGGTAACAGACACTTTCATTTAAAGGGAAAAATAAACAACACGAGGTCCAGTCACACTGCAAACAAACAGGCAGCTATTCAAACACAACTTCCACTTCATGTCATGTGACCACCGTGATCGACTGCACTCACGTTGAATTAAGGGCACCCTGGGGTGATGAATGGGTTCGCCCGCCATTTAAAAAGTAATGCTCCATCCCTGCGCTAATTGCAGGTGATGCGAGTGGGTCTGACACACGCGGTTTCCCGACCTGGCAGACCCGGAGTTAGTCCATTAAGTGGCTTTTTTAGACACATTTGCTCGCACTCTGCTCTCATCGTGGCGCGCAACATGCACAAAACACCGCCGAGTACGGTCGGTTCACGTTCATTGGTTTCAGTAATCAAGTGGGGTGAAAAAGCTCCATGAGTCAAAGGAGGCCAGCGATATTCAGCATTTACAAACGTACACAACGCGACTATTACAGAAAAGTATTTTCACCCCCGCCCCCCCAACAGCAACCTGATGAGCCCCAACCTGAGCCATTAGTCTGTGAAGACTGGGAGTGGGAGTCTGAAGCACTGCTGTGCCCTTGAGAGGTCATGGAGTTGCCTTTTTTATTTGAGTCATCATTTTAATTATTCATTTATTCCGTCCTTTTGCTGTAAATTACGCTCTTTCACGAGCAGCTAATTTCCAGGTTAATTGGAATTCATAAGAAGACGAGGACTCGCACCTGCCGCAGCACTGCAGCTACTGCTGAGAGAACCAGAGCGACTGTGAATGAATGAAACTAAAGCAGTGAATGAATGAGGTTTAATGTAACCAGGACGAGAAAACATGAATTAGTCTCTGTCCAGTACTGCATCACTCACATGTTCCAAATCTACAAACTGCGATTCATATGCCACTGCCAAGGAGGTTTCCAACATACAAGGAACTGGATGTGGTGTTTGTGATGTTTACTATTCATGATATACGATTGATAAAGATTATGAGAACTCATATATAATTAAGGAGATAGAGAAAGCCACCCACTACAAGTAAGAACAAGTTGCATGAAAATATGAAAGAACATGCAGAGATGTGAGGAAATAGAATATAAAATGAAATTAAAATGTATCATATAGGAAATAGTGAAACCTGTTTAGCAAATATAAAATATGAAAATATGATGCACAAATGAGTAGAAAAATAAATATAAAAAAAAGAAAGTGGATGTGTAAAGACAAGTATTTACAAAATACTACAAACAAAAATCTAGAAATAATATTAAAATAATATCTTTGCTTTTAGCCTGTGTTCACTTGTTGAGCTGTTCAGCTAAGATTTAATTTTGAGATTAAGAAATTACAGCAGATTCACACTAATATCCTGCAGATTTAGCAAATTAATAGAATTTTCCAAAAAAAAGAAAATAGAATCCTCCCTGATAGGTTTTGACTGAACTGCCACAGGAATTAAGCAA
>JAFBJT010109516.1:65159-70159 GCA_016785325.1 Chascanopsetta lugubris
GGAGGTGAAGGTTTGAGAGGTGAGAATGAGACAGAGTGGGATTCAGACAGGGACAGAGTGATATATAGAGGGAGTAAGAAAGTCTGATGTGGTGCTGGTGGAGGTGCTGACAGAAGAGATGATGAACAGTAACATGGAGATACGTCAGACGTAGCTCTCGTCTCATCTCGGCTCCATGTGTCGAAAGGTAATTACAGAACGTTGATGGTCAGAATCTCACTCTCGCGGCGACCAGGGGGAAAAAAGATATAACTTCTACATCTATATAAAATGTACAGTCCTACACGGTGCCGTTATAAAAATTTCAACATTGATCATGCTCCTGTTGAGTGTTTTTATTGTCCTCTGACTAAAACCTTTCAGGAGCCATATGGTGTGTAACGGCCTCCGTTCCCAGGGGCTCATGTTCCGAGACTATGATAGGTTGCCAATATAACGTTGTCATGCGCTCCAAGTGTTATAAATAACACCGCGAGTGCACCTCGCTCTATCTATTTGATCAAAGATACAGAAGTGAAATTGGAATATGTTTCGATTTTGCAACATTGTTGTAAATGTAAGTTATGACCTTCTGAGGAGATCATGTAAATGTGCTGTTATCTCTTATAGGACAGGATTGGTACATATATACCACCAATCTTCCTCGATCAACACAGATGTGCCAAGTAATTAAAGTCAAATGAAAAATAAGAAGGGAAATAAACTGGAAAACATGAGACTACAGCTTGTTCATGCTGTTCACTTCTGCTACTCCAATATTGGTGTTGCAGTGTCTCTACATAGAAGGTACAGTATGACGTATTCTTTTTTACATCTTGTGATATAGTCATAATAAAATACAATATATAATACGACCTCAGTTAACCAACCAACTTGACTGAGAGGATGTCGCATAGAGTGGCTCGCAGTAATGGCTTGCTCATAAGATTGCCAAAAGTGTACAGTGTATCCCGGTGTGGAGATTAAAAGGTGTTTAGTTTGTCCGTTCGAAGCAACTGCAAAAACAAGAAAATTCCAATATGGCCGCCTCTGACAAAAGGACTCGTTTTCACAGTTAAGTCCATGGTCATGAAAACAATCCGTGGTTCATTTAGGTGGGGAAACACTCTTCGCCATTATATTTGTAACTAATTGCACTAGATTCTTGCCACTTTCTTCTACTCCCTTTCATCTCACCATCCGAGGTCAAAGGTCACACAGCAGGGCGAGAGGTGAGACGGTCGGAAATGAGACATCATGGCACGCGGCCACACAATCGCACGATGCCTGCGAAAGCCGAGAGGGCGGCGGAGGTCTCGTTTTTTTGACAGAGGTTACGACCACACACCGCTTGCGGTTGTGCAAGGAAATCATCGAGTGTGTGTCCGCGAGTGTGTGTCCTGTTTACAGGGGGGTCAGCCTCATTTGTAAGCCGTCAAACTGAGACGCTCGGACAGAGATCAAGAGCGGCTAACGGGGGCTGTTCCGCGCTCTCCAAGGGGAGGTGGGATTCTGTTTGATGTCGGTAGCGTGTGGGAGGGAGAGATGGTGGGTGGGTGGGTGGGTGGGTGGGTGGGAGGATGGTGGGCTGCGGGGGGAGTAGGGAGGGCGCACGGAGGAAGAGCGAGAGAAATAACAACATGAACTTCGCAGGAGAGGCTTTGGAGCCTGATTGAAAGCGGAGATGAAAATGCGAAACAAAGCGAGGGAGTGTTTGTAAAGTTGGGGCAAATTAAAAAGGTCAGGAAATAAATGAAAAACAAGATCAGCCAGGTAAAAGGGCAGGAAGGAAAAACACAAGCCGGACTAATGGCTGCCAAGAAAATAACACCTCTAACTGGAGGGAAGGTGAGGAGAAAGAGAGCGAGGGAGAGAAAAGCCTTTCTCTGCCGCTAATACCCATCTGAGTGTTAATGAATGCTCTTGTATGCAGAGACAAGCCAAAGGCTCATTATCCTCAAAGCTCTGGAAAACTAAAACTGGGTGAGAGGACCACAAAGGAAATGAAATATAGAAAATGTGGGATCGTCCATAGTCCCATTCCATCGCGGGGGGTGAGCAGATGGAGGCCGTTACTTCCAGTGCGTGGAGATTTGACTACTTAAATATTAACATATTGTTAAAGCTTGCGAATATGCACTGTTTTCCAATGTAACCAGGCATCTGTCGTTTTCTCTGCCTCTGTCTTTTTTGCTGATTATGCAATTTTTTTTTTACTACATCTGCTGATATTTTCATGCGGTGCACTGATGGTTTTATTTTTGCTATTCTCAAAATGTACCCGTTTGTACTCACTTGAATACTATAGATGTTTACCTCAACGTCTTGTTTGCTTGTGTGTTTACAATGTCAGTTAAACAAATAGATATAGCAAATACACATTTTGTAGAATTTGAAATTTCTACAGTATCAAGAGGTTGCTGCATATTCACTACAGAACAAACTACAAGGTAAGATCCAGTGAAGTTCCAAATATTGCCAGGTCTTATCCACAGTGCTTCAAAACACATGAGAAGCTCCTGTCCCATATGTAGACCCCTTCAATTTGTCCATGACCGGCTTCTTTAATAACAATGTCAAAGATAGTAAATCAGTAAAATACTTCATTAATGAATGCGGTTCAACATAAACCTACAGTTTTGAAAGGACTCAACGATCACTAGGGGCCCCGATATGATTGCTAGTGCATTTAAAGTTAAATGTGACTTACCAGGGCTGCTCTTGAAGTAGGTTCCGGGACTCCACCTGTCCTCTGGGTGGTTACAGAGGCACCCTGTCAAAAAGCAAGAACATTACATTTTATTATAATTCAATCCATCCCAACTACACTGCGCTTATATTTAAAAGATAGAGGCCCTAAATCCAACCCAATGACTTAAGAGTAATAATAGCCAATGATCTCTATGACAGGATAGCATCTCAAAGTTGGTCATTTAGGTTAGTGGTGATATTCTCTGTAATCCCTACAGATGATACGACAGAGATACAACAATGACACATTTAAAGTCACTTAAACCCTCCTCTTCCCCATTTTGAAGCTCAGCTTAAACCTCAGCAGTTCATCTTGAAGGCATCGAGTCAGCGCCATGTGACTGGATGAACGGGTGTTCTGGATAAAGGGGCCGGCGAGTGAATACACTACACTGGCACCAAAGGAGAGTATTACCCTCTTTGCCGTAACCTTCTACGAAATTCAATCCTGCTGCGCTCGTATCGGTGGAGTTATCACTGTATCTGCGACATGGGCCCCGCCGCACCTCCTGACATTACATACACACAGATGCCGGAACAGCTCCCCAACGCGCCTCTGCAGTGTTTTTTTTTTTTTTTCCTGCAGATGAAAAATTCATGGGGTTACCCTGGCAAAAATCCAGACGCAGCTTGATCCCATAAATATTTATATCCGTTAACTATTGTGTTTGCCACGGCAGAGGGCGGAAAAAAGAGAAGTGCTATGGAGGGGAAAGGAGGTCAAGGCTCTTTTTCTAGGTGAGTGACCAAAAGTGGCAACGGAGGGGGTTGCCAGCTGTGTACTACAGCATGGGGTTTGGTACACTTTATAAATATGAAACACGGGGATGATGTAATTTAGTAAAGACACACAAGATTATCTAGGGACACGGAGGTTGAACACTATGAACACTGCCACCTACAGGAGTATATTCCCCCTACATGATTGAATCATTTTAATTTGGCAGATCATATCATTTATATCCCACATCTGGCAACAGATGTTTCTTGGAAGCTTCTTGCCTGTTCTACTCGATCTGGGCCACAATCAAATTCTATATCTCTGCCACATGTCAACTAGGAGGCTTGTATTCATTGTATCCATTCACTGTCTGGGCCTCTTCAGATTTACATCCATTTTTTACCCAATATCATCTTTACTTAATACGCCTCCATGTGTTTTAGGGAGGATGTGGACACGTTCACTCTTTCACAATAATACTGTATAAAGCAATTAGAGTATGCACAGTACAGTATGAATGCACTACTTGAAATAGTAGTATGAATATACTGTCTGCAGGGTTGATTCTATCAGTGAGGAGGCTGTAATTAAAATCTGACATGTGAAATAGAGATTATCAAAATAGTTCCTAAATAGTTTTGTCGGAAACATTCATTACAAAAAGAACATTAATTGTAACAAATCAAAATACAGTTAATTAACACTGATGGCACACTTTGTAGATCCCCTGGATTCGCCAAGCAGTGTGATAAGATAAACTGAATCTCTACAGGGATGAATCCAGATCAAGAAATTAAGTGTCACTTTACATTTCTTGCACTTTGCTTGTGGGTGCAAAATGTGTCGCCGTGGATCTGAAGTGGGTGTCATATCGAGTGGACTGTCCTTATGTATCAAAATGAAGTGTGTGACTAATTGGACCATCAGCTGGCTGTTAGCTGAGAGCAGCTGAGCGCACGACAACCATGAATTAACTCAAAGAAACAGTGCAGATCACACATGAGGAGAATTCCTGAAAGGCTGAGTTCATTAAAGCAATGGAGAAGAGGCAAAGGCCACAACGTCTCTGTCATCAGATTCCATGGAGCGAGTAGGAATGGAAGGAAGTGCCGCGACTCTACCCACAACTTCCTGCTTTATCAAGTTAACTAATCGGGTGTGAAGGGCTTCGGTGGGGTAGATGACCGCGGACCCCGAGCAAGAGGCCACATGTTCAAAAGAAGAAAATCATGTAAAAGCTTTGGAAGCATGACGTGAAGTATGTGGCCCAGCGAAAGGGAAGATTGACCTTCAGCCGGTGTTATGTCTGACGGAGACCCGGCACAGCACAGCTCATCACTCATCCAACACCATCCCACTGTGACTCATGCAGGTGGAAGAATCAGGCTGAGACTCATGACGACTCGGGGAAGAATGAACCCAGACAGATACAGGCACATTACAAAAGAGGGGGAGAATGAAGGTGGAGAGGAGATTTGATTCAAACAGCAAAATATACAACGAATAGCCTCAGAGCCACAGTGTTAGGGCTCAGTTTTTGCTTTTGAGT
>JAFBJT010109516.1:72659-84150 GCA_016785325.1 Chascanopsetta lugubris
TCTAGATTGATGCATTTCTGTGTATGTGTGTGTGTGTGTGTGTGTGTGTGTGTGTGTGTGTGTGTGTGTGTGTGTGTGTGTGTGTGTGTGTGTGTGTGCGCGCACATGTGAAGAGAGCCATTATATATATAAATGCAGGCCATTTACCATTAATTGTGGTCAGGGGCATGACTGTTGAAACCACCTCAATCACCCCCAAGTGGTTGATAGCTCATTAATCCTGTCTCCTCCATGTTGGTGGATGGGACATGGATTGAAAAAAAAAATGTATCTAAAAAGATGGTGACGTGCCATTTTTAAGGGACAGTATGAGGGATTTGTCTTTATTTTCTTATTATTTTGCTGCGTATGGGATGATTCTCTGGACAGGTGCTTGTGGTCAGCCTCATTAGCTTGGTTCGGAATACGTTTGAATAAGAAATGTATAATTTCTACACTATGGTAGCTGCCAAGATGCTGTACAGGGGAGGAGGGGCCAAATCGACTGGTTACAGACACCAAATGACCAAGCCCATGGACAACAATGTGATTCGATGTTCAAAAAATGGGTTGAAAATGTCCTGATTGACAGCTGAGACAGTGACTCTTGAACCAGCAGGACCTCGGCTCTATTTCAGATCGTCTGACTGCGAATACTTTCGACCTAACTGACATTTTCCAGCACAATATGGCAGCATTCATACATGGGGTATTTTGGTTTCCTGTCTGAGTGGTGGGAGGAAGAACAGTTGGGTCATTGTGGTGGTGTTTGGAACCCTACAGAGGGATGTTTATATCAGAACCGAGTCCATCCTGGTGCGTCTGTCCTCCAGGCGCAGAGTTTCCAGGGACAGGTGCAAACTCTGCCTCACTGCCCAACGTGCAAGCAAATTGCTGCTGAACGCAGAGTTGCTCTTACCTGCTCAGATCCTCATTTTTTAGAAAATAGAGGTCATTACGCAAGAGTGTCTCACAGATACTTCCCGTTAACCTTGTGTTCCGCTCCCAGTAATTGTCCCGTCAGCGATGTCAGAAATAAAAACGGGGTAATGAATGATGAATGATATTTCTGAACCCAGCACCTTGGATGTGAGCGGCATGTAACAGCAGAGTGGACACGTCAGACGCCCTGGTATTTTTAGAAACCCGGTACGCCTCCCTGTGAGACCTCTCTGATTGCAGCAAAGTTGCCAATTTTCCTCTCCGAATTTCGCCCTCTGTCTAAATTATCAGCCACTCTTTTTTTGGGCCCATTCTGCCATCATCCATTCATTTTTGTCTGACTTTTTTCTGTCATCCCTCATATCATTGCCTGTCAATTTTACTAAAATCACCTTTACTGTCCCCTCCCCCTTCCATTTGTCAAATCCCAGACCACATTCGACACATCCCCCCCACCCCCCCTCCCTACCTGTGTTGTCTCCCAAAGTCATCCTAATTAGTGTTTAAAGCCACCGCTCCCCCACGGCGAGGTCGTCTGTGCCCGTAAGCCACCGCTGCCTTGTCTTCGACGTGCCAACTCTAATGAAAGAGCCCTATCTAGTGCCATCAGTGTGCGTGTGTGTGTGTGTGTGTGTGTGTGTGTGTGTGTGTGTGAGAGGGGAAAGAGAACTCACACATTGTTAACAGCATTTCCTAAATTACACTGTCTGACAAATAGGAGGGGGGGGGATGTGTGAAAATATGAGGGGGGCGGGGGTTGACAGAGGGTGAGGGGGGTTGAGGAAAAGGTCTCGGTCATCATAATGGAAATAATCAGCAATCAAATTCTAAATTTGATTACACGGCCATCAAATGTAAAACACAGTGTGTGTGTAAAATCTATTCCTTCACTAAACTGGATTGCTCCGACGTTTCCATTCAAAATGAAAATCCATTCATTCACATTGGAAACCACAATATCGTGCTAATGAGGGGCAGGCTCCAATGGAACACACCCACACACAGATAAGCAACTAAGTCTCATGGCAACACACTCATATCCACAGCTCTGTTAGCACCTAGCATCAACGTTGGGCTGGTTACTTTAATCAAGGTAACTAGTTATAGTTACTTCTCCCAAAAAGCAACTAATTAAGTTACACCTTTATAAAATTAACCAGGCAAAGCAACAATTGCATTACATTTTTTTTGTATGAATTTGCCCCAGCCCCCTCAATTGGAACTTTGAATTCAAACTGTATGCTTCATTGTGTGTAATAAAGCTGCATATTAAACATGTTTACTGAATGAAATGGGCAATCATTGAATACATCATTAACAGAAGCTATTGTGATGACTTGTTTATCTGTGATGCCGTTCATTCCTATCCCTGCTTAGCATCCGCCTCATGTCAACGAGCAGCTGCCTGAAACCAGGGTCACCCCCTTCACAGGCTGCAGACCCACTGCATCCCAGTGTCTTTCACACGCAGCTGATAAATAGGTACGTTCCACCACCCGGGAGCAACTGAGGCTCCACACAAATGGATCCGTCCCGGTCTGACGTATCCCATGATTCATGGCGCTTGAGTGACAAATTGCTTTACTAAGTTGAAATGGCGACAGCTGAGTCACCTTTTTGAGAACAGCTAAGGGTATTGGTGTTAAACACATTTTTCAGCATTTTTAATCAAGTGGAGAGATCGTTTGTGGCTGCTGTTGCCAGGTGACGGCAGAGAGGGCGGGTCAAACTAGAGACGGAAAATAAAGACCAGTCCGTCTCCTTCGCAGGTAAACAACTAAGGGTGGAGGTGACTGGCTGCACAGCCCCGGTCCTAAGATGGTTTCTGCACTTTTCTCAATTTGAATATGTTTTGAATTTTAATGCGAAAATGATTCCAACACAATGACGAGTAACAACTAATTCAGTGTGGCATGATGAATATTATAATAACCCGTTGGCACATGTATTTAACTGCTTGATTGAATGACCCTGGCAGTGGTGAGGCTATAACTATTGTCACTTATTTTTTACATTTCCTATTAGATTACTGCAGTCACAATAAATTTGATTTAACAATCGTTTTTTGGAACAGTTTTGCTTGTAATTATAATATTTATTTAAGTGTATTTCAGGTTGTTTTGGTACACTTCAACTTCTAATGTGGCTTAGTAATGAAAACAATGATTTAATGTCACCCATATATGCGCTTATCCTGCCCTGACAAACAGGGCGGGTAAAACAAGGCCAGTTTCAGTTAGACTGAATCCAAACATCCCTCTGATGAAAGGATGTGACCTCACTCCTTTTTCCATCTTCTATTTGCATGACAGCAGTTCCCATTCCCTCTGTGAACACAGTGATTCACTGCCCCTTGTCCACCCCGCCCCCCCATGGCCGCTTTCTTTTAAAAATACAATAGGCAAAAAAAACAATTCCTGTCTTTTAGTTATCTCTGAAATTTCCTCTGGGAGCAACCAAACAAAACAACTACGGTCGGATAAAAAAGAAGTGAAAGGGGACATGATGGAAGGGGAGAAGACGCTGGCTGAGAGAGAAACGGCTGAAATCAATATCATGAATCTACAGGGATTTGAAACGGTGCCCGGGGACAGTTTAGGAGCAGCACATCCGCTGCCGAATGTGCGTCTCACCCAAGGAGCAAGGCCATTCAGGGCTGCTTGACCACAGTGCTCGACAAATCAATAGTCCTGCATATTGTGTGTGTGTGTGTGTGTGTGTGTGTGTGTGCGTGTTCCCTCTGTACTATCTGCCCAAAAGCCTAACATTCATTTATAGAGGAGGCCAGGTGAGGTGTTGACTGAGGAAACTGTGCAAACAAGGAAGTTGTTTTGGGTGTGAGGGTCAAATACACGCTGCAGTGAATGTTTTGAGATGGACGTAAAGTCGGATAAGAAGGGAACAGAACATGAAGGGATTTCATTGTGAATTTTAAACTTTGATGAAGCCAAATTGGACATTTATGTGTATTTCTTTTACGGGCAAATGTCTTTTAAAAACGTTTTAAAAAAACATAAAAATATCCGATATCAACCAATGCATCAGCCTGACCAATGACATCAAAACAGTACTAAATGCACCAGTTAACTCTAAATTCTATATACATTCACATACATGCCAACTGTGATAATGAGTATTGTAATTCAATACATATTTAACTCATTTCAATTTTGCATGCGCAGCAAAATGTGTCAATGTGTCTATTGCAAGGATATTAAAGAATCATACTGACCGTTTCCCTTTTTTAAGTAACTGCCTCATCAATGACATGTATGAATGTATCAATATTTACATCAGTTATATTAAAATTGCACTGTCAATTCTTACAGTAGCCCATAGTGGACAAACTAGACGCTTTAATGCAACATGCAACCACGCCACTAGATGTCACTAAATCCAGCAGACTTCATGATCTCACAAGGGCTGCCCAAATATATTAAGCACCAAAAGCACTAAATAGAGGAGATTGAGAGTGTGTGTGTGTGTGTGTGTGTGTGTGTGTGTGTGCGTGGCTGACTGAACTGAGCTTTCACACACTTGCGGCCTAATTAACCTCCTCGGGGCAGGGGTGGGGAACCTTTTTTCAGTTAAGGGTCTTTTCAATTACTCTCACATCCGTGGAGGGTTACACTGAATTACTGTACACACACAGAATATATATCACAGCCATCGCTGCTCTGATGCAGTGGCTGAGGCTGCTTCTCTCTGTTGAAGACTGGTTTTCTAGGTTTGGGTCCAGTGATACAGCATCACTCTATTTGTAAAATAGCCTTTTCTTCTCTTACATCAATGTTTTTGCTCTTTCTGTCTGAAAGTTCAGCATTCCATATATCTGTTTAGCTTCCCAACAGTCACCATGATACGAGACAATGTGTCAACAATCACGAGTCTGCACAAATGGACCTCAAGGCATATTCTAGCCTATAATAGACTATATTCTTGTGTTTCTGAGATACACTTTTCTGTTTATGATAGAGCGTATTGAGGATATTGTCTGGAGGTCATAGAAGTCCTTAAGGTCACTTGCACCAACTGTCTGAATATGATATTTTGCAGCGTTTATAACTTGCAACAAAATCAATTTGAATACATCAACTTGAGCCTCGGTGCATGATAGTGGGAATTTCTGCCTGATTGATAATCCAGACTTCTCCACGCTCGGCAGAGAAAGTGAAACTATAACAAATTTAAGGCATCAAAAGGCATGAAATATAAACTCAGTATCTTAAGATGGAAATTGGAGGAGCTGTGATTATCCACTATCCACCCGAGAGAGGGGAGGAATAAAAATTGAGTGTCGGCACTATAGTTTCTTAAAGAAGCGATGTTCAAGTCTGTCTCTCATTTATTTATTTGTTTGTTTATTAGAGATGCTGAGTGCGGTTGCTTCGAGGCCATGACATATTTTGTAAAAGTGTGTCCCCGTACATAAGGGGAGGATTGAACTCAAAAGGTCACATGACGCATTAAGGTGGTAGACAACAAAGTTGAGAGCAACATGTTACATAATCTAAATATACACAATATAATATGTTGGGGCTGATTGTGAAAATTGAATATTGTTTTGTTATTTTAGCAAAGTACTTAATAGACTGTTCCTGCGTCACGTTTGTGTGTCACTGTTGTGGCTGTGGCTGTTTCCATCACCATTCACACCTAGTTAGCACACTGTTTACTGTCATTTACATGCACAAGCTGTTCAGATAAAATGTTAAATGTTGCATTGGAATTTCATCCGAGCGTCAGACGCACGGCAGATCATTTCCAATGCAGATCCAAATCTGAGCGGATAAGGAGGGAAAACACACTTTGTGACTCTAAACGATGCCTGAAAGTGCATTTTCCCGCAGACGCCGCGCCGTATCTCGCGGGCCGAGGCGACGCCGCGCGCTCTTACGCATATCTATTCTTTCAAAACTCTCGTAATTAGCATACTGTACTTCAGGCAACAGCTGGCGCTCCATACTTGAGTGCATTATCTGTAAGCTGGGGAGCAAACACATGTACCCTGCGTTGTTCTGCAAGTCAGAATCACTCTTATTGCGAAACCAAACAGGAATAGGAAATTCAGGCTAACACAGCTGGGGGCGCGGCGAGGGAAAGCATTTGCATGTGCAGTCATTTCCACGAGGAGTATTCCATTTCTCTGTTATGTGGATCGGAAACAACTCGTTGGTTTCAGAGCGTCAGTGATGTGGCAGGGGTCAGGGTGTAAAGTAAGTCATTAGACCGCTACACTGAAGACAGTCATGACAGTGTATAGCGGCATGTCACTACGTGGCGGATGATGACTCTCAGTGCACGTGCATTGTCACATGGTGAGGGCTATTGCTCATCTGCTGTATATAATATAGAGAGTTGTCGTATTATTAGGAACACTGACGCCAAACCATCCTGCAGTAAACCCTCCTTTATAGTGTCTCTGACTGCAGCCTACACATCACTGATTTCACAAGGGTGGTGTGCGTGTGTGTGTGTGTGTGTGTGTGTGTGTGTGTGTGTGTGTGTGTGTGTGTGTATGTGTGCGAGGTGCCCCTTGAACACATGATTTCACGAGGGAATGTCCCATCTTTCATAGCGTTTGCAATCCTGAGCCACACAACAGGTCTCACAGGTACAGTGAATAGGATTTAGTGCCATCTAGTGGTAAAATTTCACATTGCAGCTGAAGGTCCCTCACCTCCTCATTCCGAACATGCAGCAGAAGGCATAGAAGCCCTCAGGTAGCATTCACATCTCATACATTACGTTGATAACCAACCTACCGAAAAAATACGATCATATTCCATTTCTGAAGTTGCACTGAACTGAGCTCCATCTGTATGACTGCAGTTCATGAGGGAATTGCATTAAGCATTGTGTGCAAGAGCAGAGAGTCAGAACAGGGTCAAGTATGGCTTGAATGTACTTTGTGTATAGTACAATGGAGGCTGTATGTAAATATGGACGCCTCATACTGCCAGAGTTAATATATGCTGGCTATGTATGTTGCTATGGTGCATTCGTGTGGCCTTGAGATCAAACTGATACACACAGCATTTACCCAGTACACTGCATCTCAAATTGTTTTATTTCAGGAAGTCACGACCTGATCCTGAAGCACGTACTGAATTCATTGTTGTGTTTTGCTATGCATTATTGCCAATATGTATGCATATGTTGTCATTGTTATATCTGCTGCAAGATGAGTTGCCCCGAAAGGGACATTTATGAACTGAGCTGAACAGAAGGCTCAACTAATTAATAGTCAAAAGAAAAAAAGAAAAAAAAGCACGAGATTAATCATCAGTGTACAGAAGCTATCTTTATGGGAAATGTATTTTACGTGTACTTTGACAATTTAGTTTGGTCCATGTCCCTACGCACAGACATGGAAGGTGTGGGGTTAACCTCCATGAAGATACAGCCATGGGGTGGTTGTGTGCAACCTTCAGTTCAAGTGCAAAATTGAGAAAATCTCTTTAAAATTTAACAGTCAACCGGATTCAGCAATGAAGTTGGAGGTCAAAGGTCAATGTCACGTTAACCTCTTATCTGGGGAATGTCATTATGCCTGGCATATACATCCATTTTGCCTCAAGGCTGAAGTGATTATAATCTAAAGGTCAAAGGTCACAGTTTCCAGCCATATCTCAAGAATATTATCACTATGCATCACGCTGCACAATATCCAGTGTCTGAGGACAGGCGTCTAACACGGGCAAATGATTCTGTTTGAGCGTCACCTCTTGTCCCCAGAGGAGCCATTTCACATGGATTCACCACGTGATGCCTGATGACAAGCATTACTGTAAAGTAACCATTGAATGTTCCTCACATCCATTCATTCACCTTTTCAATTGCTGGTTGATCTCCCTTCGGTTCATTTTAGCGAAGTCAAATCAAGTAGATTCGGGTGGAATTGATGAGTCATGCGCAGGGAATGACTTTTGGATGCACGTGGGGATCTCGTCGACTCGTCCTCCTCTGCAGGGCTTGAGTTCAATTCTGAACTTTAATCAGCATGTTAAAGGTGCAGTGTGTAAGATATTGGCCATTTTGGTCAATATTACAAAATAATTTTTTGATTTTCTCCATTACCCTTTAAATAATGTATATTTACATGAGGAACGGTTCCTCTCTAAGATTGTCTTTTTAATAATCCCCACGAAGGGGAAATAAAAATGTTTCCACTCTGTTATTCATTTTTACATGCATTGTTTGTTCGTATTTTGTTTTTTTAAATGCTGTACATGTAGAAATACACACACATCAAACCCAATCGTGCACAAGGGGAGAGATGTCGGAGCAAGAAGGCCACCGTATATAGGCACCCCGAGCAGTTAGGCGGTTCGGTGCCTTGCTCAAGAGCACCTTAGCAGTGCCCAGGAGGAGCAGCTGGCACCTCTCCAGCTCCCAGTCCACATTCCACATTCGGTCTGTGCAGGACTTGAACCGCCGACCTTCCAGTTCCAAGACCAAGTCCCTACTGATTGACCATGTTTTTACAGCGGCTCAGAGTGGACGTAATCAATGACAGCTGAAGTCGACCATAGGTTCTCCTGCATGCTTGGGAGGGTTGAGGGTGAAGTGATGGCAGCAACATGCAACTTCACCTCTAGATGTCACCAAATCTTACACACTGCACCTTTAAACTACGTGACACACTACATCAGAGCCAGTTGATGTTATACCTCCACCGAGAGACAATAGAGCATCCTCTAAATGGACTGATTACGAGTTTTACTAAAGCAGTCATATTAATTTTGTCCTCAATTTGTTATTGGAGGAGAGAAAACACAGTTAGGCCTTTTTAGTGTGGCTCGTATCGTGGGCTGACGAGCCCGATGCACAAAATAAAGCTCCGTTGCTCAGTCCTTTCCAAGTGTCATAACATTTTCACAACGAGGTAAGATAATGGAGCTTTTACGAAACTTTATATCTCCATTTCAGTCCCGCGCTGCCATTTGCATCCACATCTTTGCCACACTCCACCTCCATCCATCCTGATTCCACCTCTGCCTGGCACTTTATTCCGCTGTTTTACTTGTCATTTTCCTTTCCCCTCTCGCCTGGAATTACTTTTACCTTTCGCAGTGCTCCTATAATAACCCTGTCGCTTTGCAAATACAATCAGTAATGATGTGAGGCCGCTGTGCTCGGAAATCAATGAAAAGCTCAGAGCGACTCCCAGGCAGACCTGCATGGGGTGCAGGGCTGGTTCCAGCCAAGTGCGAGATTTCAACCAGCTAACTGGTTCATAAAAACAACGCTTTACTGTCACATATGATTTTTAAAGTGGTCACCGTGGAATTGCGATGTTAAAATATGTAAATTAGAGGGGTAGTTAGCGGAGCACATATCTCCTTATGAAACCACATTTGCACTGACTAGATCAAGAGCCTCAAAGGTGCAGTGAGTCAGATATAGTGACATCTAGTGGTGAGGGTGCATGTAGGAGAACCTCTGGTAACCACCAGTGGTCATTAAAGCTTAGAGGATGTTTGCCAATTCTGAGCTACTGTAAAAAAAACATTGTGAAACATGGCTGCCTCTCTACAGCAGCTCATGACACACACATATCATTTCTTTTATACTGTAACAATATCATTATTCAACATCGAATGATAATTATAATGTATTACTAACATTTTATATTCGTATTTCTGCCATAAGATATTGAAATGAATTCAACTCAATCTTACACAATGGACCTTTGATTCCATTTGCACCTCGTTATGTGCACAGTCATGAAACCGCCCAAACTGAAAGACCATTATTTAAAGCAAAGTTGAGTGAGTTCAAAAAGATAAAAATTCCGGTAAGGATCTCCGATAAAAGCCGGTCTTACAAAGGGACTTTAAAAGGAATCGCCGAGTCAGCACATCTGACTTCCTCAGGCAGATCGTTCCGGAGCCTCGGGGGCTTGACAGCAAAAACGCTCTGTCCCCTTTCCTTTCCAGGGGACAGGCAGCAGCTGCCCGAGGATCTGCAGGTATGAGCCAGTACAACCATTTACAAATCATTGCCTCTTGTACTGCTCGTGTTACCTGGCACTCCAGTCTGAAACCGGCTTCCTTAAGCCTCTGTGTGAATCCATCCTCAATAGCCACGATAGTGAAGACTGAAATGACTTTCTGTTTTCATCTCCGCGGGTTTAGAGGCCTCTGTTGATGCTATATTTCAAATTCCCTAAAGAGATATGGTTCTCTCTTCCTCGTGTTTCATGCAGTGATGCACCTTCAGGATCCTCTCTTTTTAAAGTTGGCCAGTAAGCACCACCGGAGTATTAAACAGGTAATGTCTCTCCCTCAAGGGCATCCTAAATGTTGAGGGGAATTTTATTAGGCCTTGCGATAAAATAAAATAAAAAAAGCAGACACTTCTACTGGTAACAGCACAAGGCTGTGTTGTGTAATTACGGATGATGGGTGCTCAAAGACCCTGCGCCAAAGGCATAGCCTCAGGGAAAGCACTTTACATTGCGGGTTGAACAGAGACTGTCATTCACTGTTCACCGTCAGTGGCTGTATCACATATAGTACACACTCACAATCCATTAACCCCTGCCCTTCCATATACCTCTCTATAATTACATCCTGCAGGTAATATGTGTCAGTAAATGCGGGAAATAACCCGAAACAGGTCCGATAATCTCTCATTGTGCAATAACAGAAAAGAAGGTCATGCACAATGATGAGGGTCTCAATAAGGAGATGAGACACTCACACACACACACACACACACACACACACACACACACACAGAGTACTGTCATGTCCCTTGACGTAATCCGGCAAGGAATTTTATTTACCCCCTGACCTTTTCATCACACAGTGATGCTTCAGATATTACAGCATAAGGCTTCAGGGTATAGTAAGATGAGACTTTTCAAACCCTGGTTCACACCTCTAATTTGAGCCCGTCATGGGTTCTACAATTCTACAGTTCTATAATTCACTTAGCAGACGGTTCCACATTGAAGACTTGGGGTCGAGTTATAATAAAGGCTCAGATACACTTTGCTGAGAAGAAAGAGTTAGGAAGAAATAATATGCGTGAGGAGTGATGCCTCCAGGGGAACACACCTTTGAAACTTGTAGAGTCTTTTGATGATGTCCACAGTTGTCCTCAGCCAACCAGTGCAAATGTTTAACCCTTTCTGAGGAGACTACCAGCTGAAACAAGCAGCAACCCGCAGGGCCAACAGATGAGACCAATACAAAAGTAGAAAACTTGTAGGTCACAGGGCGGCCACTTGAGGCTGGCCCCAAAAGTGAATCAATCCCCATAGAACCACATGTTAAAATGGCCAACTTTAAACTAATGTTTAAAGCCTAGAATAAACCATGGTTTTGGTCTCAATTGTGCACTTATCTTTATTCTAATAGTCTATTGAGGTTTCAAATTCCGCATAATTAAGGGCGGGACCTCTTGAGTGACACCTGATCAGGAATGAGGAGGTATCGGCAAGATGGCGACGAATGAACCGCCCACTACGAGCCTCATAAGCACTCTGCAGAAACCTATGGGTCATGTCACGGACGCTATATATATATATATATATATATATATATATATATATATATAT
>JAFBJT010109516.1:104779-116809 GCA_016785325.1 Chascanopsetta lugubris
ATGACAACAAAGGTAAGAGATGAGGAGGAACAGGAAGACAGGAAGTGTCGGGTCATGTGACTGATGACAACCAATCAGGAAGAGAGAGAGGCTGCGTCAACATTTACAAAGGCCCAGGCTAAAACGCAACTCCACAGTTTTCAAACTACACCTGGACGTCAGAGTTCGTAAAGTCTCCAGCGAGCGTCAGACGTAACCACGGCAACAGAGACGATGACGAGGACAAAAAGAAACGCGAGACACGGGTCGACCCGGAAATGTTGGACGCAGACCGTGAGACGGATGTTTGAGGATCTGAAACAAATGATCGAGATCAACACTTTCAACTTATGGATGAAAGCACCATTTTCCCGCTCAAGAGAAATCGAACCGCCGGCTCTGAACGGAGCGGGAGCGCCGACGCCGAGCGCCAGGACACGAGGAGGCGGAGGGAGAGAGAGGAATCCAGATGAAACGCGAGCTGTGAGAGCCTTTCCCGTCCCGAGGGTCGCGGGCGGTTGGTTGCCGCGGTTGTCATGGTTACCAGCGTGGCTGTCCTGACCACAAGCGTCACGGCGCAGTGTGACACGCCTCTAACGCGCAGACATGGAATCATACACGCTTTATCATACACAAAACACACACACACACACCGTCTATAAACATATGCACATACCAGCATTAGCATAAAACACACACGAGCAAGTACACACACTGCTGCGTGTGCATCCAACACTGAAGTGTCACTCCCCCTTCGTACAGTAATTCAATTCACACACACACACACACACACACACACACAAGTACTGCAGAGGTGTGTGTGTCGATACAGATACACAAAAGCATGAATATTAAAAAGGAGCAGCAAGAATGAGAATCTCTCTCTCTCTCTCTCTCGCTCGCTCGCTCTTTGGTCATGTGATCTAATCAGAGGTAATGTGTCGCTGTAACGACCTCAGAGAGCCGTCAATCAGTCACACAGACCCACTAAAGACAGTGAGGATCCCTCCCCCGGGGTCGGACACACACACACACACACACACACACACACACACACACACACACACACACACACACACACACACACACACACACACACAATGCGGTGCAGCATAAGTGGAGGCATGTAGTTAGGGAGATGGAGCACGAGATGAGGAAATGGAATGGGAGATGTGAAGGAGTGTGTGTGTGTGTGTGTGTGTGTGTGTGTGTGTGTGTGTATTGATCCAATCTCCCCTCTGCGGCTCTGACCTCCCGCTGAGACACTACATTTACATTTCAGATGCTGAGTTCAGGGTCTCGTCGCACAGCGCCACCACCAGGAGGGAACCTGAACGTTCATCAACGCAAACGACTTCCTCATCTGCGTTTACAACTGATCGACACTTTCTACACATCTGATCATCTGACTTATTGATTAAAGGATATTTATTATTCAGGATCATTGGTGTTATCTATTTGACCAGAGCAGATTCAGGAGCATTTCTTCTTCACCTGCTCTGCTCTGCTGTGTGTGTGAGTGTGTGTGTGTGTGTGTGTGTGTGTGTGTGTGTGTGTGTGTGTGTGTGTGTGTGTGTGTGTGTGTGTGTGTGTGTGTGTGTTCCAGATCAATGTATGGACGGGTCCTCAGCTGTGCCCCTGCAGTGACTGGTTGCCTCAGACAGTGGAGGAGCAGCTGTAAACCAAACTGCGACATGTTTACAGGCGATGAAGAGCAGCAGAGACACTCGGGCTGAAATATCAATACACTGCAATCAGGGAGGGACACACACACACACACACACACACACACACACACACACACACACACCCCCGGGAGAGGTAAACCTGAATCAGCGTAATGCAGTAGAGCGACACACTGAGCGAGAATCTGATCATGTGAAGATTTTCAATTATTTTAAAACATATCAGATTTAGAACTTCTAAATCAAACCCTAACAATCTATAATCATCTATAATCTATAACAATCTATAATCTATAATCATCAATTATACACTACAACAGTCTGCACTGATGTATAATAATCCATAAAAGTCCATAATATTCTAGAATAATTCATAATAATATTTCATTTACAATAATCAATCATCTTTTCTAATCATCTGTAACGATATAATAATCAATGAGAATATACAATGATGATGTCGGGGTGGGATGTGACGCTGAAACCTGCAGCGATCACTTCCTGCTTCATCAGCTCCGACTCTCCAAGTCAAACGCTCTCAATCGCCGAGAGTGTGGAAACACCCGAGTTCAAACGGCGCCTTCCTTTGATCCGTCTGCTCCTTTGAAGGATTCAAACACATCACAGTCTGATCCAGCTCCTTTAAACTCACCTGGCTCACCTGTTTGAGCCGACAGCGCCTCCTGCAGGAGCATCTGGGAACGATGTGCCGCGTCTCCCTCCCTCTCACGGACTCTGAGCGGAAAGCGAACGACGGCACATTAAAGGAGCATTTCCACCGCTTATCTCCGCCGTCCTCGTTAGGCGGCTTCGGCTCCTCCCACGGTGAAGGAGTGAAACAACCCATTTCATGCGATATTGATTTTGCTCAGGTTGAAATGAAATGTCAGCGCTATGATGGACCGTCAGCAGCCGCCGCTCGCTAAAGCTAAGTCGCTCTTTAAAGGCTGAGATGTCATCAAAACTGAAGCCAGCGTCTGATCAAAGGCTCGCAACCGCTTCAAAGGGCGGCGACGCCGTGAACTGATGAAATCTGATCCGGAGGCGGAGTCAGAGAAAACTCGATTCAAGTGCGAGTGCTGGAAATACAGTGGAATACAGCTAGTCACTGAGCGACAGCGCCCCCTGTCAGCGTGATTACACCTGCAGTCCTCTGACAGTCTGGGAGGAAACAAAAGACAAAGTAAGCTAACATGCTAACACTTCCTGTTCCGTGGTCTGAGGCTACATGAGACCAACGGCCTGTCGGGGTCATTAAAGGTCATTCCGCGGTCATGTGACGGTGGAGTCGCAGCTTAACAGGCTAACGTTAGCGCTTCACCTCCAACGCTCAGATCCCAGACCTTCACCTGCTTCATCAGGGCTCCACCCGTCCACGAGCAGCGCAACTCTCTCCTGGTGGAGCCATAACATCGATTCACGTCCTCTCCGGGCTTCGCTGGACCAACGGCCAACTACAGAAGGAGAGGTGGAATTATGAGTTCATCTCCTCATCAGCGGAGAGCTGACAGCGTTTAACAGACGGATGTTTACGGCGTTGGTTAATTCCTCCGCCGCAGATATTTCATCGATGCTCGTTTCCAGCGCGGCGGCGGCGGCGGCGGCGGCGCTGTGAATGAGCAGGTTGTTATTCAAGGCCACGCGGTCGTTAGCCGCTTTTAAAAGATCACACGAGTGACTCTTCAGCCGCTGACACGTCTTGTTCAAGCACTTCACCGAGGACACCATGCTGCTGCTGCTGCTGCTGCTGCCGCCGCTACTGCTGCTGCTAACATAGAAGAACTAATGTTTGTACTTCACGCACAAGTGAGCAGGAAAGAAGCGGACTCATAATAAACCTTTCTTTGTAGTTCCACCCCTGGCCAGCAGGGCGTGCTGCTGAACAAGACGCACCCTAACATTAGAATATCAGCATCCATCTTCCCTTCAGAGCTGAAACGACGGTGATTTATTGCAGTTTTACAGAAATGTCACGATAAAGGGACATGAGGTGAATTTCATGTTGTGTTTCTGACTCCGCCCCTCGGCTGTGATTGGGTGAGGGAGCTGAAACCAGCGGGCGTGCTGAGCGCTGAGCTGTGAAAAACTCGGCTGCTGCTCTCAAAGACTGCGTGGCCACGACAACATCTCTTCTTAGATTAGATTGGATGAAACTTTATTGATCCCTGAAGAATAACCGCTTTGCTGAGGGAGCTGCAGTAATAGGATTCAGGAACACAACGGTAAAAAAGTACTCAAACAGAATATCAAATAATCAATAAGGAGGAGAGGGAGGCTGCAGCGCCGCTCCACAGAGGAAACTCACCGAGAGCAGCAGCAGCAGCAGCAGCAGCAGCAGCAGCAGCAGCGGCGGCGGCGGCTTGTTTCTGAGATCTTTTCTTTTCCGCACCAGTCTAAAAATATCCAAGAGCTCCGGCGGAATCAAATCACCGAGCGCGGACGTCCACTCGGCAGCGACGTGACCATCTTCAAAACCCTGAGGTGCCTGAGCGGCAGACGTTTCCTCCAGGAGAGAGGCAGGAACCCGGAGTGGACGCTAGTGAAGCTTCTGTGGCTAAAGAGTGAATCATAAGTGAATCAGAGAGAAAGACACTCACAGTACAAGAAGGTGATTCTCCAGCTGAAGATCAAAGACGCAGAGAGACACCGAGGACAGAAGGTTGTTGAACGGCCCTCACTCTAAATACAAAGCAGAAGGTGAAGAACCATCAGATCTACACAATCACACAGCTGAGATTAGAACCCGGCTCTCCAGAATGTCTACAACCAGTAAACAGCTTCAGTGAGGAGCCCACCACGGACCCTGAAGGTAGATGTTCCACAGAAGAACGAGGTTGATGCCTCAGATGAGATTTGCCGTTTTCGGCGTCTTCACCGACCACGACGGCGAAACCTCCGAGTCTGAACCTCAACTCATCCGGAGGAAATGTTCCTGCAGCTCGAACGATGAGGAGCAGAAGCTCAGAAGATGAGTGAGGCTTCATCAAAGGCAGAGAGAATGAGAATGAGGTGGGATTCGAACCCTTCACGGAACACTACACCAAGGGGTGGGATTCGAACCCCCACCCCAATAAATCAACAGACCTCATATTATTGTAACTTATTCAAATCATCAGTTACATCTGTTGACTTGTCGTGCAGCAGCTCCTCTCCACCAGAGGGCGCCACGTGGCACCACCGTGTTTGGACAGGAGCCCAGAACGGACAAACCGAACACCTGTGGACACCTGACCTGGGTTCTACTGAGGTGCAACATGATGTTTCACCACTAGATGGCACTGAGTGGCGCACACTGCACCTTTAACTCCCCTCTTCCTCCCTTCAACACTGCACCTGTGAATCAGTCTGTCGGCCGAGTGACTCTCGGGCTCAGCGGCTGTGTTCACGACCTGTCTGTCTGCCAGGAAGCCCCGCCCACTCCCCCCCCCCCCGGCCCCCCACTGTGCCCATCTTCCCTCTGACGCTGCAGAGAATCAAAGAACCTCCATGTTCCACCGTCAGTCAGAGTCTGAACATGTTCCTGTTTGACTCATCATCTGCCACGTCACCATGACGACATGAGAACTGACTGCAGGTGTGTGTGTGTGTGTGTGTGTGTGTGTGTGTGTGTGAGAGAGGAATCATGAAATAACAATGAACATCCACTGTAACGTGCACGTATGTTAAATATGTATGTGAGGAGACGAGAGGTTCCATAGTTTCCAGTCGCGAAGATGTAGAATTTATATCACGCGATCATAACTTCATATCACACACACACACACACACACACACACACACACACACACACACACACACACAGCTGAGTCGCTCAGGAGGTAAAGAGAATCATCAGATGGTCGACAGTTCTGAAGTGTCCTTGGGCAAGAAGCAGAACCCTGACAACTCTGTGTGTGTGTGTGTGTGTGTGTGTGTGTGTGTGTGTACACGTAAACATGATGTCCTGAGTGAAGACTTTGACAAACTGAAACATTCAGTGTTTCTATTTTCATCACATTTAAAAACAAAGCAAATCAAAAGAGTCAAATGAGATGAAAGGAGTTGCGCTTTGATTGACAGGAGGTGAAGTGTCGCTGCAGCAGCGCCACAGTCAGGTGGTGACGTGAACTACAACTACACATCAGAGTGCTGAACGACATCCAGCAGAGGAACCCAACCTCCCTCTGCCCCCCCCCCCCACACACACACACACACACACACACAGTGTTAATTTTTAATCCTATTTGCAGACTGTGGACAGAGCAGAGACGACAGCAGGGGGAGGGAGGAGGGAGATTTATAGCGAGAGAGAGATGGGAAATGATGAGACAGGCCATGTTGGGACACACATACACACACACATACACACACATACACACACACACACACACACACACACACAGAGGTGAGAGGATGGGTGAGAAGTAGAAGAGACAATGCGCCAGCAGAAAGTGCTGAGGCGTCGTGGCTCTGACTGCAGCTGCTTCAAACATCTGTGTGTGTGTGTGTGTGTGTGTGTGTGTGTGTGTGTGTGTGTGTGTGTGTGTGTGTGTGTGTGTGTGTGTGTGTGTGTGTGTAATTAAAATGTTTCATCTTAAACTAAGGATGAACCAGGGTTAAACACTGAACTTTGTGAGAGACACAGCATGGGGTCAAAGATGGAGGAAGCATCTCTCTGGCCATCTCTCTCTCTCTCTCTCTCTCTCACACACACACACACACACACACACACAAACACACACACACACTAACGTCTGACTCGTCCTCACTCCCTTTGTCTTTACCCATAAATCCCTGGAGCTGCATCATTTCATTTTAATTTTCAAGCTCTCTCTCTCTCTCTCTCTGTTTCTCTCCCCCTCTCTCTCTCTCTGTTCCCCCCCCTCTCTCTCTGACAGTAAATCTGCAGACACGTCTCATCTCTTCATCCCTCTGTTCCTCCTCGAACACAAAGAGGAACCTGCTGATGCTCTTTGTCCCACAGGTGGAGACTCAGCACTGGAGTTATTACGGGACGATCCTTTGTGATTCAGTTTGTCCATAAATACGATCGTCCACCACTTCCTGTTTCTACCACACCTGACTGGTCAGGCGCTTCCTCTCTGAAGTCAGGTCAACCACAACAAAACACTCTTTTCATTCCTGACTGGACTCAGTCAACAGGAAACAAAAGAGTGACATGTTCCGTCTCTGTCCACACGTCTCACTCTCTGCTGATGGATAGGACGTTAAAGTCCCGGACGACGGCCATTATTATTCCAGGGTGTCGCTGGCATTTGAGAGGCGAGGAGAAGCATCAGTCACTCCTGATAACATGTTCACCGATAGTCTCACACACACACACACACACACACACACGCAGGGGAGTGCTGCTGCTCCATTATCTCAAGTGACGGCCGTGGTTCAGTAACGACTCTGTGCCGGTTGTTCTCCACATTATGGACGAGCGCCGTCCCGTTTCTCTGCGTCAACAATTAAACAAAACACTGGAGTCAACAAAGAGACAGTCGTCCTCCAAAGACACTTGTCTTTGTCGAGTGGAGGACGACTTTGTGCTATGAGGCTCAAACGTGTCTCACTGGAGGAGCAGCAGGTCTCTGATCAGAGGACAGAGACTTTATTATCATTATTGTTATTATTATTGTGATTATGATTATGATTATTATGACGGTGTGTGTGTGAGCATGGGAGCAGTTCAGGCTCCTGACTGCAGCTGAGATGAACTGACCAATCAATGGAGGGAAGCATCAGCCCTGTGGCTCCGCCCCTCACCTCTTTGAATTCAACTTGAGCATTGAGCGATTGGATTGATCTGCTGAAGCCCTCAGACACAGAGTGACCACAGGAAACACACGCGTGTAAATACAAACACGTGTCACACGTCATATCCAACATACAACGGCACCACGGACACTGTGGGGGCAACGCCGGCGGCCATGTTTTTTTTAACATCAGAAGTGGCCTCAGCAGGAAGCTGCACACACACACACACACACACACACCTGCGTCTGTCTCAATCCAAGCAAAGATCCATCCTCAGATAAACACACGTATGAAGGACTCACACACACAAACCAACACGTGTCACACCGGGTGTTTTTGAACAGGCGTGTTCCAGAGCCTTCACATGTCAGTGGCTCCATGTTGGAACTCCAGTTCCAGGTCACATGACTCATTAAAGGTTCACTTCCCTCAAACCACATTTTGAAGGGGCTTATAATTAGAGCTTTGGTTTCTTCATTATCGCAAAGTCTATTGATAAAACGTCTACAGCTGCATTAACTAATCAATGGCATTGATTATTCATATGGGTGGCCACTAATTTGGGAATCAGTTGAGCGGGTCGGTTCCAGCACACGAGGAAGCGGCTGGATCTGCGAGCACAGAACCAAACACGCAACCGAGAGAATGTTTCCTCTCACAGCAAATACAACTCATCTCTCATCTGATTGATCCGAGAAACATATTGATGGATTAATGATGTACAGGCTGCAGTGTCAGTCCACCAGCAGGGGGCAGGCAATCCACACTTACACGTGATGATCATGACAGTAAGTCTCATAACAATGAATCTGTAATTCAGACGGATCATCAATAAGATTGATTTTTTATTGATACTAAATCTGCTGAAACATTTTCACAAAACTTCAACATTTATAACAACCAACTGGCCAACTGTCTCCTCTTCACACACACACACACACACACACACACACACACACACACACACCTTCCTCTCAGGATGACTAAGCTGCAGAGGTCAAAGGCTGCACGTCAGATGTCTAGACAGCATTCTCCAGACAATTTGACTTTACACCTTCATGATGTTATTACAGGTGTGTGTGTGTGTGTGTGTGTGTGTGTGTGTGTGTGTGACAGTGATGGATCTGATGGAAGAATCCCTCCTTCAACTCTCATCTCCTCCTCCTCTGATCTGACTTCACTTCACATTAACTGGTGGAGTGTGTTGGGCGGAGTAAGGCAGCGCTCAGCTGAGGGCGCGGGTTTGATTCCCACTGCCATCGCCCGCCCCCACGTGGCAGTTGAAACAAAGCTAAAGTCCTTTCAGTGAAAGGTGTTGATGTGTAATAGTTTAAAATGTCAGAATAAGGAAAATGACGAACTGTGTCAGGTGGAGACAATGGACCGTTCTCTCACTCTGCTGAAAAGCGATTGGACCAGACTCAGAGTCATGTGACCGTTGATTGCAGCGCTCCATTAACTCCATTGGCAGGAATGAAAAGCAGCGCGGTTTCCACCAAACCATAAAATACATCTATAAAGAACCCGAGGAATCAATGTGGCGCTGGGTCGTGGGGGCGGAGCCAAAGATCTTCAATTCACTTCCCAGGAAGTGGTGGGATATTTGAGGTCAACCAAGCCAAAGTGAAGAACAGTCTCACATTCAAGGTGTGTGTGTGTGTGTGTGTGTGTGTGTGTGTGTGTGTGTGTGTGTGTGTGTGTGTGTGTGTGTGTGTGTGTGTGTGTGTGTGTGTGTGTGTGTGCGCGCAGAGGAAAGAGATCTTGATGACGCTGCTGCTTCGAACGACTCATGATGACGTCATTCTCCTCTGTGACTAATATGATTATCTACCGGTATATTAGCATATGTGTGTGTGTGTGTGTGTGTGTGTGTGTGTGTGTGTGTGTGTGTGTGTGCGTGTGTCTCACATGTGGTGAGTGCATTTAGAGTGATTACTAATGTCACTCTGCGCTGGTGAATAGAACGAGTGCTTCCTGCATCTTCAACGCAACTGCATTGTGTGTGTGTGTGTGTGTGTGTGTGTGTGTGTGTGTGTGTCCGCCATCTACAGTATACATCACTGTTAGTTAAGATTGCATTGAGATAAAAGAGAGAGAGAGAGAGAGAGAGAGAGAGTGTGTGTGTGTGTGTGTGTGTTAATCTATCATGGTGTAGGCTGTAATCATTTGCTTTTCCTTTGCCTCCTGAAAGGGTCATTGTGACTTCTAACAAAGTGGAAAGGATGGGAAGGAAACAAGAGGAGAGGAATCAAGGAAAGGAAACCAGGATGAATGAGAGGAGAGAGGTGAAGAAACAAGGAGAGGAAATGAAAGGAGAAGAAGAAAAGGAAACTAGAGGACAACGAGGGAGAGGACAGAAAATAAAGGTTTGAGAAATGAGAGGGAGGCTGAAGGAAACGAGTGAGGAAATAGGAAAGACAGAATGTGTCAAGGAAGCGAGGAGGAATGTGTCTTGAAAGTGATGAGGTCAGAGGAGGTGAGAAAAGGATGAGATGGAAGAAAGGGGGAGGAGGTGGGTGAGGAAAGTGAGAAGAGGAGGAGGAGAGGGGAGGAAGAGGAGAGGAGGTTAAATAAACTCAACGTCACAGCCCAGGCTTTAAGACAGAGAGAGAGAGAGAGAGAGAGAGAGAGAGAGAGACAGAGAGAGAGAGACAGAGAGAGACAGAGAGAGACAGAGAGGCAGAGAGAGAGAGAGAGAGAGAGAGAGAGAGAGAGAGAGAGAGAGAGAGAGAGAAAGATATGTGAAACAGAGAGAGACAGAGAGGCAGAGAGAGAGAGAGAGAGAGACAGACAGACAGACAGACAGAGAGAGAGAGACAGAGAGAGAGAGAGAGAGAGAGAGAGAGAGACTGAAGGAAGAAGAGATGGATGAGAAGTTCATGGTGAGATGAAGCTCCGGTTTCACTCTGCTGCACAAAACAATCACAGGCCGAGCACATCGCCCCCTATGTGTGTGTGTGTGTGTGTGTGAAAGAGAGAGAGAGAGAGAGAGAGAGAGTTAGTTATAAAAAACTCACCCACACGGGTCAGTGCTGAGCAACAAAAGGAAAAAAAGGAAAGCTTTATCAATCTGCTGCTGTTACACATGAACACACAGTGAGTCAGGCACGATCACTTTATTAGGAACACCTGCTTCATCAATGACCAGGGTTCAATCAACCAAACACTTACTATCACTGATCACTTACGATCGCTTACGATCACTTATTGAATCCGAATGACTTCTTTCCTGCTCTGAACTTCACTTCACATTCGGGGCCAAAAACAAACTTTGGACTGAACCAACGACAACAGCTGATTGGTTCCTGAAGTGTCGCTCCATGAGCCGTGTGGTCGTCACGTCCTATCAAAAGACTCTCGGGTCATTTAAAGGCGCAGTGCAAACATTTCTGCGGTTCAGAGCCACCTGGGTTTGAAAAGGAAATCCAGGTGTGTCCTGGTGGAGGTGTGGGTGTGACATGTTGACATGTTGACATGTTGACCTGGCACTGATGAGGTTTGTTTACCAGAGTAAACAACAGATGTGAAGCAGATGTTCAGGACGTCTGAATTCATTCTGACACAGTTACACGGGTCATTTTACCCAGCGCTGCCAAACGACCTCCACTGTCATAGGACATGTTGTGTTATGTATGCACCAATAACACACACACACACACACACACACACACACACACACACACACACACAGGCAGGGCTCCAGGTGCTGCTCATACCCATGTCTATATTTCAATTGAAGTGTGAGGCAGCAGCCATCTGCTGATGATGCTCAACAGAGCGGCGATGCAGAGTCTCAGTACGACAACACACGTACACACACACACACACACACTGACATTTGTCATGATGACACACACACACACACACTCAATCATCAACCTCTCTCATCCTTCTCCTCAGAGCCGCTCTTTAAAAGTAGTAACTTCTGCGATGCTCAAACTGGAGAAACACCGAGCCACTGGACTTTAGTTTACAGCTTCACCCAAAGGGACACACATCTACGCTCGATGGAGAGGCTGGGATTTGAACCCACAACCTCATGCAGTAGAGGTCACCACATCTGACACACTGCACCTTTAAACACTTCCTCAGACTTCCTTATTCTCGCTCACTTTCAGTTTCATCGCCTTCAACCTCACTTCTCCTGCTCCAGCGCTTCTGTCGACTATTTCTGCTTGAGGAAATGTTGCATCGCTGTTTTTTTGTGTGTTCTCTCTCTCTCTCTCTCTCTCTCACACACACACACACACAGCGAAACACAAACACACACAGCGAAACACACAAACACACACACACACACACACCTCCATCATAAGTCATGCCAGATTGGCAGTAGCTGCAGGTTTCAGATGCCTCGGTCTCTGCAGCTGCTGAGGTAACAGTTGGACGGATCACTGAGGTGTGATCGCTTACGTAAGCGGCGCCATCAGGACAAACATCACACGCATGAAGAACCAGGAGGACGGGATGTGGAGGGACACGTTACAACCAGGAGGACAGGATGTGGAGGGACACGTTAGAACCAGGAGGACGGGATGAGGAGGGACACGTTAGAACCAGGAGGACGGGATGTGGAGGGACACGTTAGAACCAGGAGGACAGGATGTGGAGGGACACGTTAGAA
>JAFBJT010109517.1:0-11503 GCA_016785325.1 Chascanopsetta lugubris
ATTTGGCAGGCTGTACAGAGACGAGGCACGGATATTGATGACATTGGTCTGAGTGAAAGACCAATGTCAATTTTTTTTTCACTTCTAGACTACAGTCCCTTAGCCAATCAGGATTCAGAACACAATGCGCTGTCAAAAAAAATAAAATAAATAAAAAATAAAAACTCTGCGAAAGGTGAACTGCGTTATAGCGAGGGTTCACTGTATTTACATAAGATATTAAGACTTGAATCATGTAGTGCTTTCATCAATCCCGACTAATTTCGGGCTACACTAGTTCCTGTTCTTACAAACACTTCTCGGTGTCTACGCCTGAGTATTACATCCACGTGCCAGTTTTGTACTTTTGTTTATTCTCTCAGGTTCAAGTGTCTAATGGAATTCATTTGTTTTATTAATTCCAATTTAACCTTCTTCAATCTTTTGGTTTACAGCTGGAGTGTTCTGAGGAGCTCGGAGACTTGGTGAAGTCTGTCGACCCAACTCTTGCCCTCAGTGTTTACCTCAGAGCCAACGTCCCCAACAAGGTCATTCAGTGCTTTGCAGAGACCGGTCAGTTCCAGAAGATCGTTCTCTACGCCAAGAAGGTTTGTGATTGACCCCTTATTGCACAGTTGCCTTTACATGTGTTCATATTATATGGAAACCCAGGCTCACTTCACATGTAGGGCTTAAGATCTGTTGTCTCCGTAGGTGGGTTACACTCCAGACTGGATCTTCCTGCTGAGGAATGTAATGCGCATCAGTCCAGAGCAGGGACTTCAGTTCTCACAGATGCTGGTTCAGGATGAAGAGCCACTTGCAGACATCACACAGGTGTGTATCCTAGTGATGGTCACCAAATCACTGCTTCAGAGGCCGAATCAAGCTGCCGACGTTTGACATGTGATCCGTTTCTTTTTTCCGTTATCTCCAGATTGTCGACGTTTTCATGGAGTATAACCTGATCCAGCAGTGCACATCCTTTCTACTAGACGCCCTGAAGAATAACAGACCCATGGAAGGACCCCTGCAGACACGCCTGTTGGAAATGAATCTCGTCCACGCACCTCAGGTCGATAATACCGTCAATGCTTTTGATATATCGTGTTTTGAAAAGAAATGTCTTTCTTTAAAAAGCATCTGATGGTGCTTGAATAGATGGTGAAATGTCTTTGGCCCCGCGTGATGTCTTTCAGGTTGCTGATGCCATCCTGGGTAATCAGATGTTCACCCACTATGATCGTGCACATGTGGCGCAGCTGTGTGAAAAGGCTGGTCTCCTGCAGAGGGCGCTGGAGCATTACACTGATCTGTACGACATCAAACGCGCTGTGGTGCACACGCACCTTCTCAATCCTGAGGTACAGAGAATGCTCTCACTCACAAAGAATGATGGGATGCCCCTGCTATCATAGTTTCTGCACATGCTCACGATCTATTTCTCTGTGTAGTGGCTGGTAAATTTCTTCGGGTCCCTGTCGGTGGAGGACTCTCTGGAGTGTCTGAGGGCCATGTTGTCTGCAAACATCCGCCAGAACCTGCAGATCTGTGTGCAAGTGGCCTCCAAGTACCATGAGCAGCTCACCACTCAGTCCCTCACCGAGCTGTTCGAGTCATTCAAGAGCTTTGAGGGTACGCTGGGGATACATAGATCTTGCTTTTACTTTTCGAGTTTTCTGGACATAGGAACAATGTTCTCACGTCGATTTTGGCATTTGTTCATGTTGCAGGTTTGTTCTACTTCCTGGGTTCCATTGTGAACTTCAGCCAGGATCCTGAGGTTCACTTCAAGTACATCCAGGCTGCATGCAAGACGGGCCAGATCAAGGAAGTGGAGAGAATCTGCAGAGAGAGCAACTGTTACGATCCTGAACGTGTGAAGAACTTCCTGAAGGTCAGAGATTAGCGAGTGCAGACAAGATCTGCTTTACTGAGGTGGCATTTCCGATGTACATCTCAAGTTGTTCCATTTTACAGGAAGCTAAGTTGACAGACCAGCTGCCTTTGATCATCGTGTGTGATCGCTTTGACTTCGTCCATGACCTGGTTCTGTACCTGTATCGCAACAGCCTGCAGAAATACATTGAGATCTACGTACAAAAGGTACATGACTTGCCCAATCTGGCCATCCACCTCTACATGCATACTATTTCACTCTTACTGAATGTAAACACTAACACATAGAACCTTTGTTCCAGGTGAACCCAAGCCGTCTGCCAGTCGTCATTGGAGGGCTACTGGACGTCGACTGTGCTGAGGATGTGATTAAGAACCTTATTATGGTGGTGAGAGGACAGTTCTCCACAGATGAACTTGTCGCTGAAGTGGAGAAAAGGAATCGGTAAGATGAAAGGGCGTAATCAAACTGTCTCTATACTATTCAGTCGAGTGTAATTGCCTCTGATGCATGTTTAAAATGCTTTGTGCTTCCAGACTAAAGCTGCTGCTGCCTTGGTTGGAGGCTCGTATTCATGAAGGATGCGAGGAGCCCGCTACCCACAATGCTTTGGCCAAGATATACATCGACAGCAACAACAACCCCGAGCGCTTCCTGAGGGAGAACCCCTTCTACGACAGCCGCGTGGTGGGCAAGTACTGTGAGAAGAGGGACCCCCACCTGGCCTGTGTGGCCTATGAGCGAGGGCAGTGTGACCAGGAACTGATTCATGTAAGCTCTTTTATTTAATCACTCTGTAATGAGATCATTCACATCGGATGTTTTTTGGCTCTAACATAAACTTTTCTACGTTTTATTTTTGCAGGTGTGTAATGAGAACTCGCTGTTTAAGAGTCTGTCCCGCTACCTTGTGCGCCGTAAGAACCCCGAGTTGTGGGCGAGCGTTCTGCTGGAAACCAACAACTACAGAAGGCCACTTATCGACCAGGTTCGACCCTCTGCTCTGTTTGACATGTCGAATTCACATCTGTCAAATTCTCATCTTGGTCACCTTACTTTCTCAGATGGGTTCCTCTGTAGATATCAGATGTTGCAGGTATATCAAGTCGTCTCTTTGTGCTACAGGTTGTCCAGACAGCCTTGTCAGAGACCCAGGATCCAGAGGAAGTGTCTGTCACAGTCAAGGCCTTCATGACCGCTGACCTTCCCAATGAGCTCATCGAGCTGCTGGAGAAGATTGTCCTGGATAACTCTGTCTTCAGTGAGCACAGGTGAGAACTCAATGAGTTTATTTCTACTTCCTTTACAAGCCTGTTGATATGTGATCCTTCTTTCGCTTTTTCGCCGCGTAGCAAATCAGACCCTGAGAACCTGTCTTGGTTGTTTCAGAAACCTCCAGAATCTGCTCATCCTGACTGCCATCAAAGCTGACAGGACACGTGTCATGGAGTACATCAACCGCCTGGACAACTACGATGCCCCTGACATTGCAAACATTGCCATCAGCAATGAGCTGTTCGAGGAGGCCTTTGCTATTTTCAGAAAGTTTGATGTCAACACCTCTGCTGTGCAGGTTGGAGGCTTCTATGTCATGTTTACTTGATCTGTTTGACCAACAAAATGAGACTGAATGGTCTGACCTGAATGTTATGTCTTTGTTCCAGGTTCTGATTGAGCACATCGGTAACCTGGACAGAGCTTACGAATTTGCTGAACGCTGCAATGAGCCTCCAGTGTGGAGTCAGCTGGCGAAGGCCCAGCTTCAGAAGGGCCTGGTCAAAGAAGCCATCGATTCCTACATCAAGGCAGATGACCCCTCTGCTTACATGGAAGTGGGACAAGCTGCAGCACAAAGCGGTAAATAGAACTTAATATCTTGTATTTTATTGGTTTGGAAATACATACCTGTTTGACTCAGGAGGATGCAAATGCATATATTGCAATGTTTTCATTGGTGTGAGCAGGGAACTGGGAGGACCTGGTGAAGTTCCTGCAGATGGCCCGTAAGAAGGCCCGCGAGTCTTACGTTGAAACCGAGTTGATCTTTGCCTTGGCTAAGACCAACCGCCTGGCTGAGCTTGAGGAGTTCATCAATGGACCCAACAATGCTCACATCCAGCAAGTAAGTCCCGCAAATACACAACCGACACACCAACACTTTTTCCTATGTTCTCTAATTTGCTTTTCGTGTCTTTTCCTGTCCTGCAGGTGGGCGACCGCTGCTACGATGACAAGATGTACGAGGCAGCCAAGCTTCTGTACAACAACGTGTCCAACTTCGGCCGACTGGCCTCCACCCTGGTGCACCTGGGAGAGTATCAAGCAGCTGTGGACGGAGCCCGCAAAGCCAACAGCACCCGCACCTGGAAGGAGGTGAGGAGTGATGACACTTGTAAATGTATTCTTTATGACGGAAATGCTTTTCTGTCCACCGACTTGTACGAAACACATTTATTTATTTGCCTCTCTTCTTCCAGGTATGTTTTGCCTGTGTAGATGGGAAGGAGTTCCGTCTCGCCCAGATGTGCGGACTACACATCGTCGTCCATGCCGACGAACTGGAGGAGCTCATCAACTACTACCAGGTACGTGGGGGAACAGCTGCGACGTTAAAGCGACTGTATTTTGTTCGTATGGATCGGCGTGATTGACAACAAATCTGCCTGCATCTGTTAGGACCGCGGTTACTTTGAGGAGCTGATCACCATGCTGGAGTCCGCCCTTGGGCTGGAGCGTGCTCATATGGGCATGTTCACAGAGCTCGCCATTCTCTACTCCAAGTTCAAGCCGCAGAAGATGAGGGAGCACCTGGAGCTCTTCTGGTCTCGTGTCAACATTCCAAAGGTGAGCGAAGGATTTCGAACGACACGGTCGATCTTGTCGACCTTGCGTCACACAGTGCCATTACTCATGACTTTGGGTGTGTCAGGTTCTCAGGGCGGCTGAGCAGGCCCACCTCTGGGCGGAGCTGGTGTTCCTCTATGACAAGTATGAGGAGTATGACAATGCTATCATCACCATGATGAACCACCCAGCCGATGCCTGGAAGGAAGGCCAGTTCAAAGACATTGTCACCAAGGTAGGAAATAACACCGTTGATCGATAACAATAATAAGTTCTTCTATTTCAAAAGTGCTGCAGTTCAGTGGAAATATCTTTTCACCGCCAGGTGGCCAATGTGGAGCTCTACTACAAAGCCGTCCACTTTTATCTGGAGTTCAAACCCTTGTTACTGAACGACCTGCTCATCGTCCTCTCTCCGAGACTCGACCACACGAGAGCCGTCAACTTCTTCAGCAAGGTACCGGGCCAATACTTTTGTTCCTGTATACATCTGAATATGATGAGAAAATGAGATTACAAGTCTCTGTCCGTGCGGGAAGTAGTTTGTTGTTGAAAAAAACATTAAACTTTTTGTATTTGAATGAATGTTTAGGTGAAGCAGCTGCCTCTGGTGAAACCTTACCTCAGGTCTGTCCAGAACCACAACAACAAGTCAGTGAACGAGGCACTCAACAACCTCTTCATCATTGAGGAAGACTTTGCGGTATGCTTTGATATTGTCTGTTATATCTTGACTCTATATATCTTAAATTACATGAAGGTTGCAGAGGACAGACTGTCTCAATTTGTCAGCTTACCCACGTTTTTGCCTTTCAATCTCAATCCTCTCTCTTTCTCAATCAGGCTCTGCGCGCCTCCATCGACGCCTACGACAACTTCGACAACATCTCGCTGGCGCAGGGGCTGGAGAAGCACGAGCTGATCGAGTTCAGGAGGATCGCTGCGTACCTCTTCAAGGGAAACAATCGCTGGAAACAGAGCGTGGAACTCTGCAAGAAGGACAAACTTTACAAGGTGCTCAGTCGCTCAAAACAACTCTCAGCACCAGCGTGCAATCTGTTGCCTCGGTCAGTGAAACCGTGCTCTCCTCTCCGCAGGACGCCATGCAGTACGCGTCCGAGTCCAAAGACACGGAGCTGGCCGAGGAGCTCCTGGCTTGGTTCCTGATGGAGGACAAGAAGGAGTGCTTCGCCGCCTGCCTATTCACCTGCTACGACCTTCTGCGCCCCGACGTGGTGCTGGAGACCGCCTGGCGACACAACATCATGGACTTCTCCATGCCATACTTCATCCAGGTCATGAGGGAGTATCTGTCTAAGGTGGGTGGACCAGAGGTAAACAGTGTGTGTGCGGGCAGTGGACAGAAATACATATTGAGAGAAACCCTCAAGAAGTGGAGGAACAACTAGTGAGTAGATGATCTAGACATCCCACTTTGATGCTGAGAGATGTTTTACCTCCTGGTAGGTGTTAAAGCTCCGTGAAATAGGATTTGGAAACCTATTTCCATTCAATCAAAGGAAGTACCATCAGGCCATAAATGCAAATATCCAAGTCCAGATGGTGTCGTACAATTCCCCACAGACGATGTTACAGATAGAGTCCCGCCCCCCCTCCATGCTGCCTATTCTTTCCTTCATTCATGCTCATCTTCCTCTGCTTGTTAGTCACGAGTTATCACTGGGGTTTTCCTTCTTTTTATTTTTGGCTTCCCTCCATCCGAGCTACTTTTCCATACAAATGTGTTCCAGTGGAGATTCATAACTGCTGTGTCACTCATCATGCCATTTGTCTCTGCTACATGGCAGGATTAAAAATAAGAATGTATTATATATTTTATGTAGGACAGATATACATTAGGTTATATATATATTAAAAAAGTCGTTTTAATTTTTAGTCTGTTGATGAGGTGTAATCTCGAGTCTGCATTTGTATCAAAAGTGGCATTATGACCCACATCTCTCACTCTCTCTCAGGAGTTTTGTGTTTTTCTTTAAGTGAGAAAGTTCCTCTGTTTGCTCTTCTTCTCTGCCAGTTTCCATTTTGGGAGACTTCCATTTGTTTTTTTTTCCTCCTTAAGTTGCCTCTCTGAATTTCCTTTCCAGGTTGATGCGATAAAGGAAAAGGTGAAAGTCGAATCCATTTTCTAATCATTCTTTTTGACCCCCCTCTATCCCCTGTCCTGTAGCCTGTAGTTTGGAGGAGTAAAAACTTAGCAGAAACTGCATGACCCCCCCCCCTCCCCTCCCCCATATCACTTTGCTGCTTCTGATCATACAAACTCCACATTTCCACTAGATCACCCACAGACCCACAAGAATCTAGGGTGGTGCTCTTCACGCTCGCGCCTCAGGGCTCTGCTCGATGTGCTGGTGTCAGTGTTGGCTTATCATTTGAATCCAACAGATTTGCTTTAGTTCTAGTTGTCCATAATAAAAATGTAATTTTCTAAAAAATATATAAAACCTTTTACTACAGGTTCTTTATAACGTTAAATATCTTGACCAATTTTGATCACATTTTTGAGCGACCAAATCTGGGTGTCATGGCCAAAGATGATTTCAATGTGAACAGATCGTTAACAGAACATCAGTAACTATAAAGATAACATATTGTGTTATTCTTTCCTTTAAATGGCCCGTGTGTATATTTTGCTGAAATGTTTTCCCTTTTTATCCAAAGAACTAGTATATTAGTAGTGAAATAGCTGCTGTAGAATCACCTTAATTGGAGGGGTTCCTTTCATTATTCTAAAATATGCCTCTATATTCACATCTAGAGCGGTTCCCCCATAGGGAGGAGGCCATGTTGCACCACAGTTTTCTACGGGAGCCCAGATTTGACAAACCTCTTTTCATTTCTTAATAACTGAAGGTTACCAGTGGTTACCCTATACGGTTGAAGGATAAGGGGGGGAGAGAGCTATTTAGTTGTTATGTGCGTTATCCCCATTAGAAGTCATGAAATTACACAAACTGTAACTTTTAAGTTGGTTTTACAGTAAATAAACTTATTTTGCAAGAGCGCGTTTGCAGAAAACGTCTCTGAGCTGCAGCTGATCTCAATATCATGAGGTTGATGTGATTCTTCCCTGTGTTTTATCAACGACTCGTTCCGTGTGCTGTCCACACACCATCGCAGTCTTAACCCTCAACCGCTCTGCGCAGTCCACTTAAACCAGCACAGTCCTCAGCTCTCCTCAGGCTCGTGTGAAGAGTTCCGCTCTGGAGAAGTAGCTCACCTGCTGTGGTCTGGTGCTTTCTCACGCAGACCTTCTTCTCGCAGAAGAATTCAAATATGACCTGTTATCTGGTAACCGCCCTCAGCTGCAGTCTGCGGCCAGCCACCGTCCTGACACCTCATTCTGAGTCGAGCGATACCACCTTTTCATTACAGCCATTTTGACACAAATGTGGAGTTGCACACAGATGTGACTCGTCAATGTACTTCTTTTGAGATTCACCAAATGACCTAAACACATATTGAAGTATTTGTTCTCCCCTCAGCCCTTGGTCACTACAGTTCCTCAGACCGGAGACATCTTTTAGTAATCTCTGTGGCTGTGGTTGGATGGGCAGTCCGATGTTAAATTCCTGATGAGGTTCCTGACAGAGAAGGCGGGACTTAAACAGGCTTTGTTAGACATAACAAGATTGTCACCCAATCAGAAGACAGTAAGCTTTTAAAGGCTAATTCCAGCTGTTCAAGCCAAGTAACTGAACTGCGGATCCACAGAGAACAATGTACAGGGACGTTTTGATCTTTAAATTACTGTTGAATATCCTAGAAGAGGTCAAGAAACAAATTGGGTCCCCTTTAATTGATAGTCCTTTCAAAATGGCGGTAGTGAAAACCTGTATTGTGTGTAGTTGTACAATAACAATGGTTTTAAACCGTTTCTGAATCTGATGATGCTGTAGAAGGAGTTTCAAATTGTGTGATAACGATCTTTAATGGTCTTTAAAATCTTGGTGTGTGGACAGTGGCAAGGCAGCAAAGACTGCAGCTGGTCATCATTTCAAGTGACAACATGGCATTAATTCCCCTGAAGTGAAACCTGCTTCCTTTCATGTCCGTCTGTACATTTGACTCTATCTCTCTCAGAGAGGCTAAGAACCAGTCATTTGGAAGGGTGTGTGTTTCGACAGGTCATGTCTCTCTGAGCACTCTGTGATACTGTAAAGTGTGGTCTCTTCACAAGTAGATGGGGGTGAATCTTAAATTTGATTTAGGGTTTTGGGGGTGGGGGGAGGGGGAGGGGGGGGTAAATGAGATATGCATGCACCTCCCCTTCCCTGGTAGTCGCACTCAGGCCAGGCTAGGAGACATTGATGTTGGCTGTGCCTGCTTCTGGAAACCTTGAACTGGCTGATTAAAAGCATCAACCCCCTTCCACCCTCTGTCTGACACACTCTCACCCTCCTCCACTGTGGCTCTGCTTTCTCTCTCTCTCTCTCTCCCTCTCTCCCTCTCTCCCTCTCCTCCTCCTCTCTTGTCTTTCTTACTCCGAGAAGAAACTAAACTAAACTGCCGCTTCAGCATGTCTCTCAACCCTCGTCCTCTCAAATGAAACTACAGCCTGTCCTCTCTTCGAAACAACCGCTTTAACCAGACTTGTGGAATGGAGCGAGAGCGTATGTAGAGAACTCAACCCGAAGCCACTGTGAGCGCTACACTGCATCATCACCATCATCACCGGTGTTTAAGCTGCACTTTGTCGCGCCGTAGGATCGTAATCAGAAGCTTTCGGCTGGCTGCTTAATCCTTTGAATTGTTTTTAGCTTTCTCTCTCGTCTTTCCCCCATAATGTTCCACCTCTGACTCGGCAGCTTAGCAAACACTGCAGCACAAACGCTGGTGACTTCGGGGCAGGTCTTAGCAAGGTGACAGTCGGCAGCTGGAGGGTGGGAAGAGAGGGAGTAATGGTAAACAGCTGTTTAAAGGTGCAGTGTGTACGATTTGGTGACATCTATTGGTGAATGTTGTATCCGTCTACTCACCCGTAACCTTCTGAGCATGTAGGAGAACCTGTGGTCGACCTCTGCTGCCATTAAAACGCAAAAGATGTTCACTGTGTCGACTCTGGGCTGCTGTGAAAACATGGTGCCCCCCGTAAAGAGGACCCACTTCTCATGTAAAAATACTACATTGATGGGCTCAGGGAATGTAGTCCATTCTCCGTATTATCTATTGGGAAAAGATCATTTATTTTGGTGATTTATAAATGAATGAAAATGTCAGTATGTAAATGTGTTGTAATCTTTTTTAGAAGTGACAGAAATGACCGTAATCTTGCACACTGCACCTGTAAGGCTGAGAGAAAGGTCGAGGTCTGATTAGCTTCATTTTCAACACGTGCAGAACAAAACATTTCAGTGAGAGGTGTGAAAACTGAAATCTGAATTGTAACCTTTGAACGTCTGTGTTGTGGTGAGGGTTGGTTCTCTACGTACTCTACGTATCCATCATGTTAGAGTAGAGGATTTGGGTGGCTGGATGGTGGGACCATTATTCCCCTGTAGCTCGTCGTTTTTGTCCCTGCTCCTAATTCCTCAAACTTCCCACAAACGTGGCTTTTCTACCTGATAGATATTTGTAGCCATAGTTCATATAGCACTCAGTCAAGGTGTAGTTCCTCCTCCTAGACCACTAGAGGGCCTCCCCGACACATTACCGAGGTCTGCATCCTGCGGCCCCGTTTATTTATTTATTTACTTATTGATTGATTGATTGATTTAAATCCATCCAATCCAATTCATCTTCGCCTGTCAGGAATGGTCCCATCCGTCAGCCAGTGAAATAACCCAGAGGTCAGTTTTTGGTTGAACAAACGAGGCATCTCTCGCTCTCCAAGAGCCGCACAGGACGCGGCATCACCCGACTCTCACACTGTCACTTGTGGTTGTTGTTGATCCGCAGGTGGACAAACTCGAAGCCTCCGAGTCCCTGAGGAAACAGGAGGAGCAGGCGACGGAGTCTCAGCCCATTGTTTACGGTAAGAACACGCACGCACACACACACACACACGCACGTGCACACGCAGCTCATTACCATGTTAGCGTGACGCGGCCTGTTCAGATCTGATGTTAACAACAAACGGATCCGTCCGCAGACGTTTGACTGTGTGAACACAAATGTGCGCTGGGTCACTCACTGTATGAACTGGTCACCCGAAGTCCTCCGACTTGTTTTGAGTCGTCCGTGTGTTTGCGTTTGAATGAGGTTTTGACGATTTCACTGTTTGATTCAGTTTATTACACTGTTATTGTTTCCCTTTTCCCGCTTGTTTCTCCTCATTCTGTCTCCTCTCATATTCCATTCCCCCCATTTCTTTTATTTGACTTGATTTATTATAAATGTCACCACTACATTGAGTCATTTCTAGTTACCTATCACACTAATGACAAGAATAAATACAAAATAAAATCATATTTTCATGTAAAGGCTTCTCAACTCCCCCCCCCCCCCCCCCCCCCCCCCCCCGCCCCTCACCCACCCCCCCCCCCCCCCCCCCTGGTGTTGACCCCTGTGCTCGTTGTAACAGCTCATCTCGACCTCTGTGTTGCAGGCACACCCCAGCTCATGCTCACAGCTGGGCCCAACGTGGCTGTCCCCCCTCAGCAGGCCTACGGTTACGGCTACACGGCAGCACCAGGCTACACTCAGCCGCCACAGCCCAACTTCGGTTACGGCATGTAACCCCCCCCCCCCCCCCCCCCCCCCCCCCCCCCCCCCCCCCCCCCCCCCCCCCCCCCCCCCCCCCCCCCCCCCCCCCCCCCC